>JAXFYN010000154.1:272624-507657 GCA_036172215.1 Camellia granthamiana
CCGAAAATGAGCCGTGAGCCCGAAAATGAGCCGTGTGCCCAAAAACGAGCTGTGAGTCCGAAAACGAGCCGTGTGTCCGAAAATGAGCCGTGTGCCCGGATACGAGACGTGTGCCCGACAAGCAGCCGTCTGTCCGAAAACGAGCCATGTGCCCGAAAACAAGCAGTGTGCCCGAAAATGAGGTGTGCCCGAAAATGAGCCGTGTGCACGAAAATGAGCTGTGAGTCCGAAAACGAGCCGTGTGCCCGAAGCGGAGCCGTGTGCCCGAAATGAGCGGCGTGCCTGAAAATGAGCTGTGTGCCCGAGAATGAGCGGTGTGCCCAGAAATGGGCTGGGTGCCCGAAAACGAGCCGTGTGCCCGAAAAAGGGGGCATTGTGCCTGGAAAATAAGCTGTGTGCCCGAAAATGAGTTGTGCGCCCGAAAATGAGCTGTGTGCCCGAAAACGAGCCCTGTGCCTGAAAAAGGAGCATTGTGCCCGGAAAATGAGCCGTGTGCCAAAAAATGAGTTGTGTATCTGAAAACGAGCTGTCTATCCGAAAACAAGCCGTGTGCCCGAAAAATTAGGTCTCTGCCAAAAAACGAGCCAGGTGCCCAAAAAATGAGCTGTGAGCCCGAAAATGAGCCATGTGCCCGAAAACGGGCAGTGTCCCCGAAAGTGAGGTGTGCCCGAAAATGAGCCGTGTGCACGAAAATGAGCTTTGAGTCCGAAAGTGAGCCGTGTGCCCGAAGCGGAGCCGTGTGCCCGAAATGAGCGGTGTGCCTGAAAATGAGCTGTGTGCCCGAGAATGAGCGGTGTGCCCAAAATGAGCTGGGTGCCCGAAAACGATCCGTGTGCCCGAAAAAGGAGCATTGTGCCTGGAAAATAAGCTGTGTGCCCGAAAATGAGTTGTGCGCCCGAAAATGAGCTGTGTGCCCAAAAACGAGCCGTGTGCCTGAAAAAGGAGCATTGTGCCCGGAAAATGAGCCGTGTGCCAAAAAATGAGTTGTGTATCTGAAAACGAGCTGTCTATCCGAAAACAAGCCGTGTGCCCGAAAAATTAGGTCTCTGCCCAAAAACGAGCTAGGTGCCCAAAAAATGAGCTGTGCGCCATGAAAAAGGGGTCGTGTGCCCGAAAATGAGCTTTTTGCCCGGAAACAAGCTGTGTGCGAGAAAATGAGTTGTGTGCCCGAAAATGAGCCGTGTGCCCGAAAACGTGCTGTCACTCAGAAAACGAGCCGTGTCACCAAAAATGAGCCGTGTGGCCGAAAACGAGCCGTGTGCCCGAAAATGAGCTGTGAGTCCGAAAACGAGACGTGTGCCCGAAAATGTGCCGTGTGCCCGAAAATGAGTTGTGTGCCCGAAAATGAGCCGTGTGCCCGAAAACGAACCATGAGTCCGACAACGAGGCCTGTGCCCGAAAATGAGCGTTGTGCCCAAAAACGAGCAGTGCGCCCAAAAACAAGCCGTGTGCCCGAAAATGAGCTTTGTGCCAGAAAATTAGCCGTGTGCCAGAAAACGAGCCGTGTGCCCGGATATGAGACATGTGCCCGAAAATGAGCTGTGTGTCCGAAAATGATTTGTGTGCCCGAAAATGAGCCGTGTGCCCGAAAACGAGCTGTGCTGTGAGCCCGAAAATGAGCCGTGAGCTCGAAAATGAGCCGTGTGCCCAAAAACGAGCTGTGAGTCCGAAAACGAGCCGTGTGTCCGAAAATGAGCCGTGTGCCCGGATACGAGACGTGTGCCCGACAAGCAGTTGTCTGTCCGAAAACGAGCCATGTGCCCGAAAACGGGCTGTGTGCCCGAAAATGAGGTGTGCCCGAAAATGAGCCGTGTGCACGAAAATGAGCTATGAGTCCGAAAACGAGCTGTGTGCCCGAAGCGGAGTCGTGTGCCCGAAATGAGCGGTGTGCCTGAAAATGAGCTGTGTGCCCGAGAATGAGCGGTGTGCCCAAAAATGAGCTGGGTGCCCGAAAACGAGCCGTGTGCCCGAAAAAGGAGCATTGTGCCTGGAAAATAAGTTGTGTGCCCGAAAATGAGTTGTGCGCCCGAAAATGAGCTGTGTGCCCGAAAACGAGCCGTGTGCCTGAAAAAGGAGCATTGTGCCCGGAAAATGAGCCGTGTGCCAAAAAATGAGTTGTGTATCTGAAAACGAGCTGTCTATCCGAAAACAAGCCGTGTGCCCGAAAAATTAGGTCTCTGCCCAAAAACGAGCCAGGTGCCAAAAAAATGAGCTGTGCGCCATGAAAAAGAGGTCGTGTGCCCGAAAACGAGCTTTCTGCCCGGAAACAAGCTGTGTGCCAGAAAATGTGTTGTGTGCCCGAAAATGAGCCGTGTGCCCGAAAATGAGTTGTGTGCCCGAAAATAGGCCATGTGCCCGAAAACGAGCTGTCACTCAGAAAATGAGCCGTGTCACCAAAAATGAGCCGTGTGGCCGAAAACGAGCCGTGTGCCCGAAAATGAGCTGTGAGTCCGAAAACGAGACGTGTGCTCGAAAATGAGCTGTGTGCCCGAAACTGTGCCGTGTGCCCGAAATGAGCCGTGTGCCCGAAAACGAACCGTGAGTCCGACAACGAGGCCTGTGCCCGAAAATGAGCGTTGTGCCAAAAAACGAGCAGTGCGCCCAAAAACAAGCCGTGTGCCCGAAAATGAGCTTTGTGCCAGAAAATTAGCCGTGTGCCCAAAAACGAGCCGTGTGCCCGGATACGAGACATGTGCCCGAAAATGAGCCGTGTGCCCGAAAATGAGTTGTGTGCACGAAAACGAGCCGTGTGCTCGAAAACGAGCCATGTTCCCAAAAACGAGCCGCGTGCCAGAAAATGAGTTGTGTGCCCGAAAATGAGCCGTGTGCCCGAAAACGAGCCATGTGCCTGAAAACGAGCTGTGTGACCGAAAATGAGGTGTGTGCCCGAAAATGAGCCGTGTGCACGAAAACAAGCTGTGAGTCTGAAAACGAATCATCTGCCCGAAACGGAGCCGTGTGCCCAAAAATGTGTGGGGTGCCCGAAAATGAGTTGGGAGCCCGAAAACGAGCCGTGTGCCCTAAAAAGGAGCATTGTGCCCGAAAAATGAGCCGTGTGTCTGAAACGGAGCCGTGTGCCCGAAAACGAGCCGTGTGCCCGAAATTAGGCCGTGGGCCAGAAAATGAGCCGTTTGGCCGAAAACGAGCTTCGTGTCCGAATATTAGCCGTGTGCCCGAAAACGAGCCGTGTGCCCGAAAATGTGATGTCTGCTCGAAAATGAGCCGGGTGCCCGAAAAAGGAGTTGTGTGCCCGAAAACGAGTTGTGTGTCTGAATACGAGCCGTGTACCCAAAAAATAAGCTGTGTGCTTGGAAAAGGAGTCGTGTGCCCGAAAACGAGCTGTGTGTCCGAAAACGAGCTGTGTGCCCGAAAACGAGTTGTATGCCCGAAAACGAGCCGTGTGCCCGAAAATGTGCTGTCTGCTCGAAAATGAGCCGTGTTCCCGAAAAAGGAGCTGTGTGCCCGAAAACGAGCTGTGAGTCAGAAAACGAGCCATGTGCCCGACAATGAGCTGTGAGCCAGAAAATGTGCTGTGAGTCCAAAAACGAGCAGTGTGCCTGAAAACAAGCTGTGAGCCTGAAAATGAGCAGTGTGCCCGAAAACGAGAGCTGTGTGCCCGAAAACGAGCCGTCTGCCCAAAAACGAGCCGTGTGCCCAAAAACGAGCTGTGAGACCGAAAACGAGCGTGTGCCCGAAAATGAGCCGTGTGCCCGACAAGGAGCCGTTCGCTCGAAAATGAGTTGTGTGCCCGAAAACGAGCCGTGTGTCCGAAAACGTGTCGTGTGCCCGAAAATGAGCCGTGTGCCCGAAAACGAGCTGTGTACTCGAAAATGAGTGGTGTGCCCGAAAATGAGCTGGGTGCCCGAAAACGAGCCGTGTGCCCGAAAAAGGAGCATTGTGCCCAGAAAATGAGCCGTGTGCCCGAAAATGAGCCGTGTGACCGAAAATGAGCCGTGAGCCTGAAAATGAGCCGTGCGCCCGAAAACAAGCCCAGTGCACGGAAAATGAGTCGTGTGCCCGAAAACGAACCGTGTGCCCGAAAACGAGCCGTGTGCCCGAAAGTGATCTCTGTGCCCGAAAACGAGCCGTGTGCCCGAAAACGAGCCGTGTTTCCGAAAATGAGTTGTGTGCCCGAAAATGAGCCATGTGCCCGAAAACGAGCTGTGACTCAGAAAACGAGCTGTGTCACCGAAAATGAGCCGTGTGGCCGCAAATGAGCCGTGTGCCCGAAAATGAGCTGTGTGCCTAAAAATGATTTGTGTGCCCGAAAATGAGCCGTCTGCCCGAAATGAGCTGTGAGTCCGAAAACGAGGCCTGTGCCCGAAAATGAGCGGTGTGCTAGAAAATGAGCCGTGTGCGAGAAAATGAGCTGTGTGTCCGAAAACGAGCCGTGTGTCCGAAAATGAGCCGTGTGCCTGGATACGATACGTCTACCCGACATTGAGCCGTTTGCCCGAAAACGAGTCCTGTGCCCGAAAACGAGCCGTGTGCCCCAAAATGATCTCTGTGCCCGAAAATGAGCCGTGTGCCCGAAAATGAGCTGTGTGCCTGAAAATGAGTTGCGTGCCCGAAAACGAGCTGTGTGCCCGAAAATAAGTTGTGTGCACGAAAATGAGCCGTGTGCCCGAAACGAGCTGTGTGCCCGAAAATGAGTTGTGTGCACGAAAACGAGCCGTATGCACGAAAACGAGCTGTGAGTCCGAGAACGAGCCATGTGTCCGAAACGGAGCCGTGTGCTCGAAAACGAGCCGTGTGCCCGAAAATGAGCGGTGTGCCCTAAAATGAGTTTTGTGCCCGAAAATGAACTGGGTGCCCGAAAACGAGCCGTGTGCCCGAAAAAGGGGCATTGTGTCCGGAAAATGAGCCGTGTGCCCGAAAACGAGTTGTGTGCCCGAAAATGAGCCGTGTGCCCAAAAACGAGCCGTGAGTCTGAAAACAAGCCGTGTGCTCGAAAATGAGCCATGTGCCCGAAAACAAGCCGTGTGCCCGAAAAGGGGCCGTGTGCCCGAAAACGAGCCGTGTGCCCGAAAATGAGCCTTTGCCCGAAACGAGCTTTGTGTCCGAATATTAGTCGTGTGCCCAAAAAGGAGCCGTGTGCCTGAAAAAGGAGCATTGTGCCCGGAAAATGAGCCGTGTGCCAAAAAACGAGCTGTGTATCTGAAAACGAGTTGTCTATCCGAAAACAAGCCGTGTGCCTGAAAATGAGTTGTGCGCCGTGAAAACGAGCTGTGTGCCCGAAAATGTGTTGTGTGCCCGAAAATGAGCCGTGTGCCCGAAAACGAGCTGTGACTCAGAAAACGAGCCGTGTCACCGAAAATGAGCCGTGTGGCCAGAAACGGGCCGTGTAACCGAAAATGAGCTGTGTGGCCGAAAACGAGCCGTGTGCCAGAAAATGATCTTTGAGTCCGAAAACGAGACGTGTGCCCGAAAATGAGCCGTGAGTCCGAAAATGAGCTGTGAGTCTAAAAACGAGCAGTGTGCCCGAAAACGAGCTATGAGTCTAAAAATGAGTCGTGGGCCCGAAAATGAGCCGTGTGCCCGAAAATGAGAGCTGTGTGCCCGAAAATGAGTTGTGTGCCCGAAAACGAGCCGTGTGCCCGAAAACGAGCCGTGATTCCGAAAACGAGGCATGTGCCTGAAAACGGGCCGTGTGCTCGAAAACGATCCATGTGCCCGGATACGAGACGTGTGCCCGACATTGAGGCGTTTGCCCGAAAACGAGCCGTGTGCCCGAAAGTCATCTCTGTGCCCGAAAATGAGCCGTGTGCCCAAAAATGAGCTGTGTGCCCGAAAATGAGATGTGTGCTCGAAAACGAGCCGTGTGTCCGAAAACGAGCCGTGTGCCCGGATACGAGACGTGTACCCGACATTGAGCCGTTTGCCCGAAAACGAGCCGTGTTCCCGAAAATGATCTCTGTGCCCGAAAATGAGTTGCGTGCCCGAAAACGAGCCGTGTTCTCGAAAACGAGCTGTGTGCCCGAAAATGAGTTGTGTGCACGAAAATGAGCCGTGTGCCCGAAAACGAGCTGTGTGCCCGAAAATGAGTTGTGTGCACGAAAACGAGCCGTCTGCACGAAAACGAGCTGTGAGTCCGAGAATGAGCCGTGTGCCCGAAATGGAGCCGTGTGTACGAAAACGAGCCGTGTGCCCGAAAATGAGCGGTGTGCCCTAAAATGAGTTGTGTGCTCGAAAATGAGCTGGGTGCCCGAAAACGAGCCGTGTGCCCGAAAAAGGAGCATTGTGCCCGGAAAATGAGCCGTCTGCCCGAAAGTGAGTTGTGTGCCCGAAAATGAGCCGTGTGCCCAAAAACGAGTCGTGAGTCCGAAAACAAGCCCTGTGCCTGAAAATGAGCTGTGTGCCCGAAAAAGAGCGGTGTGCCCGAAAATGAGCTGTGTGCCCGAAAACGAGACGTGTGCCCGAAAAAGGAGCATTGTGCCCGGAAAATGAGCCGTGTGCCCGAAAATAAGTTGTGTGTCCGAAAATGAGCCGTGTGCCCGAAAACGAGCTGTGAGTCCGAAAACGAGGCTTGTGCCCGAAAATGAGCCATGTGCCCGAAAACGAGCCGTGTGCCCGAAAATGAGCCGTGTGCCCGAAAACGAGCCATGTGTCCGAAAACGAGCCGTGTGCCTGGATACGAGACGTGTGCCCGACATTGAGCCGTTCGACCGAAAACAAGCCGTGTGCCCGAAAATGATCTCTATGCCCAAAAATGAGCTGTGTGCAAGAAAACGAGCCGTGTGCCGAAAAATGAGCCGTGTTCCTGAAAACGAGCCGTGTGCCCCAAAGTGAGCTGTGTGCCCGGAAATGAGTTGTGTGCCCGAAAATAAGCCGTGTGCACGAAAACGAGCCATGTTCCCGAAAACGCGCCGTGTGCCCGAAAATGAGCTGTTTGCCCGAAAATGAGTTGTGTGCCTGAAAATGAGCCGTGTGCCCAAAAACGAGCCCTGTGCCCGAAAATGAGCTATGTGCCCGAAAATGAGCCGTGTGCCCGAAAACGAGATGTGACCCCGAAAACGAGTCGGGTCACCGAAAATGAGCCGTGTGCCCGAAAACGAGCCGTGTGCCTAAAAACGAGACGTGTGCCCGAAAACGAGCTGTGTGCCCGAAAATGAGCTGTGTGCCCAAAAATGAGCCTTGTGCCCGAAAACGAGCTGCGAGTCCGAAAACGACCCTTGTGTCCAAATACAAGCCGTGTGCCCGAAAATGAGCCGTTTGTCCGAAAACGAGCTGTGTGCCCAAAAACGAGCCGTGTGTCCGAAAACGAGCCATGTGCCTGAAAACGGGCCGTGTGCCCGAAAATGAGCCTTGTGCCCGAAAATGAGATCTGTGGCCGAAAATGAGCTGTGTGCCCGGAAACGAGCAGTGTGTCCGAAAACGAGTCGTGTGCCCGAAAGTTAACCCTGTGCCCAAAAACGAGCTGTGTGTTCGAAAATGAGCTGTGTGCCTAAAAATGTGCTGTCTGCTCGAAAATGAGCCGTGTTCCCGAAAAAGGAGTTGCGTGCCCGAAAACGAGCTGTGTGCCCGAAAACGAGCTGTGACTCAGAAAACGAGCCGTGTCACCAAAAATGAGCCGTGTGGCCGAAAACGAGCTGTGACTCAAAAAACGAGCCGTGTCACCAAAAATGAGCCGTGTGGCCGAAAACGAGCCGTGTGCCTGAAAATGAGCCGTCTGTCCGAAAATGAGTACGAAAACGAGGCCTGTGCCCGAAAATGAGCGGTGTGCACGAAAACGAGCCATGTGCGCCAAAACGAGCAGTGTGCCAGAAAATGAGCCGTGTGCCCGAGAATGAGCCGTGTGTCCGAAAACGAGCCATGTGCCCGAATAGGAGACGTGTACCCGACATTGAGTCATTTGCCCAAAAACGAGCCGTGTGGCCGAAAACAAGCCGCGTGCCAGAAAACGAGCCATGTGGCCAAAAATGATCTTTGTGCCCGAAAATAAGCCGTGTGCCTGAAAATGAGCTGTGTGCCCAAAAATGAGTTGCGTGCCCGAAAACGAGCCATGTGTATGAAAACAAGCCGTGTGCCCGAAAACGAGCCGTGTTCCCGAAAACGAGCTGTGTACCCGAAAATGAGTTGTGTGCACGAAAATGTGCCGTGTGCCCGAAAACGAGCTGTGTGCTCGAAAATGAGTCGTGCGCCCGAAAACGAGCTGTGACTCAGAAAACGAGCCGCGTCACCGAAAATGAGCCGTGTGGCCGAAAACGAGCTGTGTTCCCAAAAATGAGTTGTGAGTCCGAAAATGAGAAGTGTGCCTGAAAATGAGCCATGAGTCCGAAAATGAGCAGTGTGCCCGAAAACGAGCTGTGAGTCTGAAAATTAGCAGTGGGCCCGAAACAAGCTGTGTGCCCGAAAATGAGAGTCGTGTGCCTGAAAATGAGTTGTGTGCCCGAAAATGAGCCGTGTGCCCGAAAATGAGCCATGTGCTCGAAAACGAGCTGTTACTCCGAAAATGAGTCGTGTCACCGACAAATGAGCCGTGCGCCTGAAAACGAGCCACGTGCTCAACAACGAGCTGTGTGCCCGAAAATGAGCCTTGTGCCTGAAAACAAGCTGTGAATCCGAAAACGAGCCATGTGTCCGAATACGAGCCGTGTGCCTGAAAATGAGCTGTTTGTCTAAAAACAAGCTGTGTGCTCAAAAAAAGGAGCCGTGTGTCCGAAAACGAGCTGTGTGCTTGAAAACGGGCCATGTGCCCGAAAATGAGCCTTGTGCCCGAAAATGAGTTGTGTGCCCGAAAACGAGCTGTTACTCCGAAAACGAGTCGTGTCACCGAAAATGAGCCATGTGCCCAAAAACGAGCCGTGTGCCCAAAAACGAGCTGTGTGCCAGAAAACAAGCTGTGTGCCCCAAAATGAGCCTTGTGCCCGAAAACGAGCTGTGAGTCCGAAAATGAGCCGTGTGTCCGAATACGAGCCGTGTGCCCGAAAATGAGCCGTTTGTCCGAAAACGAGCTGTGTGCCCAAAAATGAGCTGCGTGCCCGAAAATGAGCTGCGTGCCCGAAAATGGGATCTGTGCCCGAAAATAAGCCGTCTACCCGAAAACGAGCAGTGTGTCCGAAAACGGGTCGTGTGCCCGAAAGTTAACCTTGTGCCCGAAAACGAGCTTTGTGTTCGAAAACGAGCTGTGTGCCTGAAAATGTGCTGTCTGCTCGAAAATAAGACGTGTTCCCGAAAAAGAGCTGTGTCCCCGAAAACGAGCTGTGTGTCCAAATACGAGCCGTGTGCCCAAAAAACGAGCTGTGTGCCTGGAAAAGGGGTCATGTGCCCGAACCGTGTGCCCGAAAACCAACCGTGTGCCCGAAAATGAGCCGTGTGCCGGAAAACGAGCCGTGTGCTCGAAAAACGAGCTGCGTGCTCAGAAATGAGTCGTGTGACCTAAAATGAGCTACATGCTCGAAAATGAGATTTTTGCCCGAAAATGAGCCGTCTACCTGAAATCGAGCAGTGTGCCCGAAAATGTACTGTCAGCTCGAAAATAAGCCGTGTTCCCGAAAAAGGAGCTGTGTGCACGAAAACGAGCTGTGAGTCCGAAAACGAGCCGTGTGTCCGAAAATGAGCCGTGAGTCCGAAAATGAGCTGTGAGTCCGAAAGTGAGCAGTGTGCCTGAAAACGAGCTGTAAGTCCGAAAATGTGCCGTGTGCCCAAAAATGAGCCGTGTGGCTGAAAACGAGCCGTGTGCCCGAAACGAGAGCTGTGTGCCCGAAAAGGAGCCGTGTGCCCGAAAACGAGCTGTGAGTCTGAAAACGAGCCGTGTGCCCGAAAAAGAGCCGTGTGCCCTAAATTAAGCCGTGGGCCCGAAAATGAGCCGTTCGCCCGAAAACGAGCTTTGTATCCGAATATTAGCCGTGTGCCCGAAAATGAGGGGTGTGCCCGAAAACGAGCAGTGTGCCCGAAAATGTGCTGTTTGCTCGAAAATGAGCCGTGTGCCCGAAAAATGAGCTATGCGACCGAAAACGAGTCGTGTGGCCAAAAACGAGCTGTGTGTCCGAATATGAGCCATGTTCCCAAAAAATGAGCTGTGTGCCCGAAAACGAGCTGTGAGTCCGAAAACGAGACGTGAGTCCGAAAATGAGCTGTGAGATCGAAAACGAGCAGTGTGCCCGAAAACGAGCTGGGAGTCCAAAAATGAGCTGTGGGCCCGAAAACAAGCCGTTTGCCCGAAAATGAGAGCCGTGTGCCCGAAAATGAGTTGTGTGCCCGAAAATTAGCCGTGTGCCCGAAAATGAGCTGTGACTCCGAAAACGAGGCCTGTGCCCGAAAATGAGCGGTGTGCCCGAAAACGAGCCGTGTGCCCGAAAACGAGCCGTGTGCCCTAAAACGAGCCGTGTGTCCGAAAACGAGCCGTGTGCCCGAATAGGAGACGTGTACCCGACATTGAGCCGTTTGCCAGAAACCGACCCGTGTGCCCGAAAAGAAGCCGTGTGCCCGAAAATGAGCTATGCGCCCGAAAATGATTTGCGTGTTCAAAAACGAGCCGTGTGCCCGAAAACGAGCCGTGTGCCCGAAAAGGAGTTGTGTGCACAAAAATGAGCCGTGTGCCCGAAAACGAGCTGTGTGCCCGAAAATGAGATGTGTGCCCAGAAATGAGCCGTATGCACGGAAACGAGCCGTGAGTCCGAGAACGAGCCGTGTGCCCGAAAATGAGCGGTGTGCCTGAAAATGAGTGGTGTGCCTGAAAATGAGCCGTGTGCCCGAAAATGAGTCGTGTGCCTGAAAACGAGCCGCGTGCCCGAAAATGAGCCATGTGCCCGAAAATGAGCGGTGTGCCCTAAAATGAGCTGTGCGCCCTAAAATGAGCTCTGCGCCCGAAAATGAGCTGGGTGCCCGAAAACGAGTTGTGTGCCCAAAAAAGGAGCATTGTGCCCGGAAAATGAGCTGTGTGCCCGAAAATGAGCCGTGTGCCCGAAAACGAGCCGTGTGCCAAAAAATGAGTCGTGAGTCCGAAAACAAGCCCTGTGCCCGAAAATGTGCCGTGTGCCCGAAATTAAGCCGTGGGCCCGAAAATTAGTCGTTTGCCCGAAAACGAGCTTTGTATCCAAATATTAGCCGTGTGCCCAAAAATGAGCCGTGTGCCTGAAAAAGGAGCTGTGTGCCCGAAAACGAGCCGTGTGGCCAAAAACGAGCTGTGTGTCTGAATATGAGCCATGTTCCCAAAAAATGAGCTGTGTACCAGGAAAAGGAGTCGTGTGCCCGAAAACGAGATGTGTGTCCGAAAACGAGCTGTGTGCCCGAAAACGAGCTGTGTGCCCGAAAATGTGCTGTCTGCTCGAAAATGAGCCGTGTTCCCGAAAAAGGAGCTGTGTGCCCGAAAACGAGCTATGAGTCAGAAAACGAGCCGTGCGCCCGAAAATGAGCTGTGAGTCCGAAAACGAGCAATGTGCCTGAAAAAGAGCTGTGAGTCCGAAAATGAGCCGTGTGCCCAAAAATGAGCTGTGTGCCCGAAAACGAGAGCTGTTGCCTGAAAATGAGCCGTGTGCCGGAAAACAAGCTGTGTGCCCGAAAACGAGAGCTGTTGCCTGAAAATGAGCCGTGTGCCGGAAAACAAGCTGTGTGCCCGAAAATCAGTTGTGTGTCCGAAAATTAGCGGTGTGCCCGAAAACGAGCCGTGAGTCCGAAAACGAGACGTGAGTCCGAAAATGAGCTGTGAGATCGAAAACGAGCAGTGTGCCCGAAAACGAGCTGGGAGTCCAAAAATGAGCTGTGGGCCCGAAAACAAGCCGTTTGCCCGAAAATGAGAGCCGTGTGCCCGAAAATGAGTTGTGTGCCCGAAAATTAGCCGTGTGCCCGAAAATGAGCTGTGACTCCGAAAACGAGGCCTGTGCCCGAAAATGAGCGGTGTGCCCGAAAACGAGCCGTGTGCCCGAAAACGAGCCGTGTGCCCTAAAACGAGCCGTGTGTCCGAAAACGAGCCGTGTGCCCGAATAGGAGACGTGTACCCGACATTGAGCCGTTTGCCAGAAACCGACCCGTGTGCCCGAAAAGAAGCCGTGTGCCCGAAAATGATCTCTGTGCCCAAAAATGAGCTATGCGCCCGAAAATGATTTGCGTGTTCAAAAACGAGCCGTGTGCCCGAAAACGAGCCGTGTGCCCGAAAAGGAGTTGTGTGCACAAAAATGAGCCGTGTGCCCGAAAACGAGCTGTGTGCCCGAAAATGAGATGTGTGCCCAGAAATGAGCCGTATGCACGGAAACGAGCCGTGAGTCCGAGAACGAGCCGTGTGCCCGAAAATGAGCCGTGTGCCTGAAAATGAGTGGTGTGCCTGAAAATGAGCCGTGTGCCCGAAAATGAGTCGTGTGCCTGAAAACGAGCCGCGTGCCCGAAAATGAGCCGCGTGCCCGAAAATGAGCCATGTGCCCGAAAATGAGCGGTGTGCCCTAAAATGAGCTGTGCGCCCTACAATGAGCTCTGCGCCCGAAAATGAGCTGGGTGCCCGAAAACGAGTTGTGTGCCCAAAAAAGGAGCATTGTGCCCGGAAAATGAGCTGTGTGCCCGAAAATGAGCCGTGTGCCCGAAAACGAGCCGTGTGCCAAAAAATGAGTCGTGAGTCCGAAAACAAGCCCTGTGCCCGAAAATGAGCCGTGTGCCCGAAATTAAGCCGTGGGCCCGAAAATTAGTCGTTTGCCCGAAAACGAGCTTTGTATCCAAATATTAGCCGTGTGCCCAAAAATGAGCCGTGTGCCTGAAAAAGGAGCTGTGTGCCCGAAAACGAGCCGTGTGGCCAAAAACGAGCTGTGTGTCTGAATATGAGCCATGTTCCCAAAAAATGAGCTGTGTACCAGGAAAAGGAGTCGTGTGCCCGAAAACGAGATGTGTGTCCGAAAACGAGCTGTGTGCCCGAAAACGAGCTGTGTGCCCGAAAATGTGCTGTCTGCTCGAAAATGAGCCGTGTTCCCGAAAAAGGAGCTGTGTGCCCGAAAACGAGCTATGAGTCAGAAAACGAGCCGTGCGCCCGAAAATGAGCTGTGAGTCCGAAAACGAGCAATGTGCCTGAAAAAGAGCTGTGAGTCCGAAAATGAGCCGTGTGCCCAAAAATGAGCTGTGTGCCCGAAAACGAGAGCTGTTGCCTGAAAATGAGCCGTGTGCCGGAAAACAAGCTGTGTGCCCGAAAACGAGAGCTGTTGCCTGAAAATGAGCCGTGTGCCGGAAAACAAGCTGTGTGCCCGAAAATCAGTTGTGTGTCCGAAAATTAGCGGTGTGCCCGAAAACGAGCCGTGAGTCCAAAAACGAGCCGTGTGCCCAAAAACGAGCTGTGAGTCCGAAAACGGGCCGTGTGCCCGAAAACGAGCCGTGTGCCCGAAAATTAGCTGTGTGCCCGAAAATGATTTGTGTGCCCAAAAACGAGCCGTATGCCCGAAAACGAGCCGTGAGTTCGAAAAAGAGCTGTGTGCCTGAAAATGTGCCGTGTGCCTAAAAACGATCCGTGTGTCCGAAAACGAGCCGTGTGCCCGAAAACGAGCTGCGTGCCCGAAAACGAGCTGTGAGTTAGAAAACGAGCTGTGTGCCCGAAAACGAGCCGTATGCCCGAAAACGAGCCGTGAGTTCGAAAAAGAATTGTGTGCTCGAAAATGAGCCGTGTGCCCAAAAACGAGCTGTGAGTCCGAAAATGAGCCGTGTGCCCAAAAATGAGCTGTGTGCCCGAAAACGAGAGCTGTTGTTCGAAAATGAACCGTGTGCCGGAAAACGAGCTGTGTGCCCGAAAATGAGTTGTGTGTCCGAAAATGAGTGGTGTGCCTGAAAACGAGCCGTGAGTCCGAAAATGAGCCGTTTACCCGAAAAGGAGTTGTGTGCCCGAAAACGAGCTATGAGTCCGAAAATGGGCCGTGTGCCCGAAAATGAGCTGTCTGCCCGAAAATGATATGTGTGCCCGAAAATGAGCCGTATGCCCGAAAACGAGCTATGAGTTCGAAAAAGAGCTGTGTGCCCGAAAATGAGCCGTGTGCCCTAAAACGAGCTGTGAGTCCGAAAACGAGCCGTGTGTCTGAAAATGAGCCTTGTGCCCGGATCCGAGACATGTGCCAGACAATGAGCCGTTTGCCTGAAAACGAGCTGTGTGCCCGAAAACGAGCCGTGCACCAGAAAACGAGCTGTGTGCCCGAAAATGAGTTGTGTACCCGAAAATGAGCCGTGTGCCCGAAAACAAGTTGTGAGTCTGAAAACGAGCCGTGTCTCCAAAAACGAGCTGTGTGCCCGAAAATGAGTTGTGTGCCCGAAAACAAGCTGTGAGTCTGAAAACGAGCCGTGTCTCCGAAAATGAGCCCTGTGCCCGAAAACGAGTCGTGTGCCCGAAAATGAGCGGTGTGCCCGAAAATGAACTGGGTGCCCGAAAACGAGCCGTGTGCCCGAAAACGAGCTGTGAGTCCGAAAACGGGCCGTGTGCCCGAAAAAGGAGTGTTGTGCCTGGAAAATGAGTCGTGTGCTCGAAAATGAGCCGTGTGCCGAAAAACGAGCCGTGAGTCCGAAAACAAGTCGTGTGCCCAAAAACGAGCCGTGTGCCCGAAAACGAGACCTGTGCCTGAAAATGAGCCGTGTGCCCGAAAATTCGTTGTGTGCCCGAAAAGGAGCCGCATGCCCGAAAATTAGCTGTGAGTCCGAAAATAAGCCATGTGTCCGAAAATGAGCCGTGTGCCCGAATACGAGCCGTGTGCCCGAAAATGAGCCATTTGCACGAAAAGGAGCTGTGTGCCCAAAAACGAGTCGTGTGTCCGAAAACGAGCCGTGTGCCCGAAAATGAGCTGTTTGCCCGAAACGAGCTTTGTGTCCGAATATTAGCCGTGTGCCCGAAAATGAGCCGTGTGCCTGAAAAAGGGGCATTGTGCCCGGAAAATGAGCTGTGTGCCAAAAAACGAGCTGTGTATCTGAAAACAAGTTGTCTATCCGAAAACAAGCCGTGTGCCCGAAAAATTAGCTCTCTGCTCGAAAACGAGCCATGTGCCCAAAAAATGAGCTGTGCGCCATGAAAAGGAGTCATGTGCTCGAAAACGAGCTGTGTGCCCGAAAACAAGCTGTGTGCCCGAAAATGAGTTGTGTGCTCGAAAATGAGCCGTGTGCCCGAAATTGAGCTGTGTGCCCGAAAATGAGTTGTGTGCCCGAAAATGGGCCGTGTGCCCGAAAACAAGATGTGACTCAGAAAATGAGCCGTGTCACCGAAAATGAGCCGTGTGCCCGAAAACGAGCCGTGTGCCCGAAAATGAGTTGTGAGTCCGAAAATGAGCAGTGTGCCCGAAAACGAGTTGTGAGTCCGAGAATGAGCCGTGGGCCTGAAAACGAGCCGTGTGCCCGAAAATGAGAGCCGTGTGCCCGAAAATGAGTTGTGTGCCCGAAAACGAGCCGTGAGTCCGAAAATTAGGCCTGTGCCCGAAAATGAGCCGTGTGCCCGAAAATGAGCTCTGTGCTAGAAAATGAGCCGTGTGCCCGAAAATGAGCTGTGTGCCAGAAAACGACCCGTGTGCCCGACAACGAGCCGTGTGTCCGAAAACAAGCCGTGTGCTGGGATACGAGATGTGTGCCCGACATTGAGGCGTTTGCCCGAAAACGAGCTGTGTGCCCGAAAACAAGCCGTGTGCCCGAAAATGATCTCTTTGCCCGAAAATGAGCCGTGTGCCCGAAAATGAGCCGTGTGTACGAAAACGAGCCGTGTTCCCGAAAATGAGCCGTGTGCCATGTGTGCCCGAAAAGAAGCCGAGTGCTTAAAAAATGAGCTGCGTTCTCAGAAATAAGCCGTGTGCATGAAAATGAGCTGCGTGCCCGAAAATGAGATATGTGCCCGAAAATGAGCCGTCAACCCGAAAACGAGCAATCTGTCCGAAAACGAGCTGTGTGCCCGAAAATGAGCCGTCTACCCAAAAACGAGTTGTGTGCCCGAAAATGAGCCGTCTACCCAAAAACGAGTTGTGTGCCCGAAAGTTAACCCTGTGCCCGAAAATGTGCTGTCTGCTAGAAAATGAGCCGTGTGTCCGAAAAAAGAGCTGTGTGCCCAAAAACGAGCTGTGAGTTTGAAAACGAGCAGTGTGCCCGAAAATGAGCTGTGAGTCTGAAAACGAGCAATCTGTCCGAAAACGAGCTGTGTGCCCGAAAATGAGCCGTCTACCCAAAAACGAGTTGTGTGCCCGAAAGTTAACCCTGTGCCCGAAAATGTGCTGTCTGCTAGAAAATGAGCCGTGTGTCCGAAAAAAGAGCTGTGTGCCCAAAAACGAGCTGTGAGTTTGAAAACGAGCAGTGTGCCCGAAAATGAGCTGTGAGTCTGAAAACGAGCAGTGTGCCCGAAAATGAGCCGTGTGCCAGAGAACGAGTCGTGTGCGTGAAAATGAGAGCTGTGTGCCCAAAAATGAGTCGTGTGCCCGAAAATGAGAGCTGTGTGCCCGAAAATGAGTTGTGTGCCCGAAAATGTGCCGTCTGCCCGAAAACAAGCTGTCAGTCCGAAAATAAGCCGTGTGCCCAAAAACGAGCCGTGTGCCCGAAAATGAGCTGTGTGCCCGAAAATGAGCCGTGTGCCCAAAAACGAGCTGTGAGTCCGAAAACGAGCCGTGTGTCCGAAAATGAGCCGTGTGCCCAGATTCGAGACGTGTGCCCGACAATGAGCTGTTTGCCCGAAAACAAGCGGTGTGCCCGAAAATGAGCCGTGTGGTCGGAAATGAGCCGTGTGCCCGAAAACAAGCCGTGGCCCCGAAAATGAGCCGTGTGCCCGAAATTAAGCTGTGGGCCCGAAAATGAGCCGTGTGCCCGAAAATGTGATGTCTGCTCGAAAATGAGCCGTGTGCCCGAAAAGGGAACTGTGTGACCGAAAATGAGCCGTATGCCCGAAAAATGAGCTGTGTGCCCGGAAAAGGAGTCGTGTGCCCGAAAACGAGATGTGTGTCCGAAAACGAGCCGTGTGCCCGAAAACAAGTTGTCTGCCCGAAAACGAGCCGGGCGCTCGAAAAATGAGCTGCGTACTCAGAAATGAGCCGTGTGCACGAAAATGAGATGCGTGCCCGAAAATGAGATATGTGCCCGAAAATGAGCCGTCTACCCGAAAACGAGCAGTCTGTCCGAAAACGAGCTGTGTGCTCGAAAGTTAGCCCTGTGCCCGAAAATGAGCTGTGTGTTCGAAAACAAGCTGTCTACCCGAAAATGTGATGTCTGCTCGAAAATGAGCCGTGTGCTCGAAAAATGAACTGTGTGTTCGAAAATGAGTCGGGTGCCCGAAAATAAGTTGTGTGCCCAAAAACGAGCCGTGTGCGCAAAAAAAGAACCGTGTGTTTGAAAACGAGCCGTGTGCCCGAAAATGAGTTGTGTGCCCGAAAACGAGCTGTAAGTCCGAAAAGGAGCCGTGTGCCCGAAAAGGAGCCGTGTGCCCGAAATTAGGCCGTGGGCCTGAAAATGAGCCGTTTGGCCGAAAACGAGCATCGTGTCTGAATATTAGCCGTGTGCCCGAAAACGAGCCGTGTGCCCGAAAATGTGATGTCTGCTCGAAAATGAGCCGTGTGCCCGAAAAAGGAGTTGTGTGCCCGAAAATGAGTTGTGCGTCTGAATACGAGCCGTGTGCCCAAAAAATAAGCTGTGTGCTTGGAAAAGGAGTCGTGTGCCCGAAAACGAGCTGTGTGTCCGAAAACGAGCCGTGTGCCCGAAAACGAGCTGTGTGCCCGAAAAACGAGCTGCGTGCTCGGAAATGAGCCGCGTGCACGGAAATGAGCCGTGTGCACGAAAATGAGCTGCGTGCCCGAAAATGAGTTATGTGCCCGAAAATGAGCAGTCTTCCCGAAAATGAGCAGTGTGTCCGAAAACGAGCTGTGTGCCCGACAGTTAAGCCTGTGCCCGAAAACGAGCTGTGAGTTCGAAAATGAGCTGTGTGCCCGAAAATGTGCTATCTTCTAGAAAATGAGCCGTGTGCCCGAAAAAGGAGCTGTGTGCTTGAAAACGAGCTGTGAGTCTGAAAACGAGCCGTGTGCCAGAAAACGAGTTGTGTGCCCGAAAACGAGCTGTGTGCCCTAAAGTGAGCTGTGTGCCCAAAAATAAGTTGTGTGCCCGAAAACGAGCTGTCTATCCGAAAACGAGCCGTGTGCCCGAAAATGAGTTGTGTGCCCAAAAATGAGTTGTGTGCCCGAAAATGAGCCGTGTGCCTGAAAACGAGCTGTGAGTCTGAAAACGAGCCATGTGTCCGACAATGAGCTGTTTGCCCGAAAACGAGCCGTGTGCCCTAAAGTGAGCTGTGTGCCCAAAAATAAGTTGTGTGCCCGAGAACGAGCTGTCTATCCGAAAACGAGCCGTGTGCCCGAAAATGAGTTGTGTGCCTGAAAATGAGTTGTGTGCCCGAAAATGAGCTGTGTGCTTGAAAACGAGCTGTGAGTCTGAAAACGAGCCATGTGTCTGACAATGAGCCGTTTGCCCGAAAACGCGCTGTGTGCCTGAAAACGAACTGTGTGTCCGAATACGAGCCGTGTGCCCAAAAAATGAACTGTGTGCCTGGAAAAGTAGTCGTGTGCCCGAAAACGAGCTGTGTGTCCAAAAACGAGCCGTGTGCCCAAAAACGAGTTGTGTGCCCGAAAACGAGCCTTGTGCTCGAAAAACGAGCTGCGTGCTCAGAAATGAGCCGTGTGCCCGAAAATGAGCTGCGTGCCCGAAAATGAGATATGTACCCGAAAATGAGCCGTCTACCCGAAAACGAGCTCTGCGCCAGAAAGTTAACCCTGTGCTCGAAAACGAGCTGTGTGTTCGAAAAGAAGCTGTGTGCCCGAAAATGTGCTGTCTGCTCGAAAATGAGCCGTGTGCCCTAAAAAGGACCTGTGTGCCCGAAAACGAGCTCTGAGTCTGAAAACGAGCGGTGTGCCCGAAAATGAGCCGTGTGCCCGAAAACGAGCTATGAGTCTGAAAATGTGCCGTGTGCCCGAAAAGAGCTGTGAGTTTGAAAATGAGCCGTGTCCGAAAATGAGACGTGTGCCCGAAAATGAGCCTTGTGCCCGAATTTAAGCCGTGTGCCCGAAATTGAGCCGTTTGCTCGAAACGAGCTTTGTGTCCGAATATTAGCCGTGTGCCCTAAAATGAGCCGTGTGCTCGAAAACGAACCGTATGCCCGAAAATGAGGTGGGTGCCCGAAAATGAGCCGTGTTCCCGAAAATGAGCCGTGTGCATGAAAACGAGCTGAGAGTCTGAAAACGAGCCATGTGCCCGAAAATGAGCCGTGAGTCCGAAAATGAGCTGTGAGTCCGAAAACGAGCTGTGTGCCCGAAAACGAGCCGTGTGCCCGAAAATGAGCTGTGTGCTCGAAAATGAGTTGTGTGCACGAAAATGAGTCGTGTGCCCAAAAACGAGCTGTGTGTCCGAAAAGGAGCCGTGTGTCCGAAAACGAGCCGTGTGCCCGAAAATGAGCCGTGTGCCCGGATACGAGACGTGTGCCCGACATTGAGGCATTTGCCCGAAAACGAGCCGTGTGCCCAAAAATGAGCCATGTGCCCGAAAATGGGCTGTGTGCCCGAAAATGAGTTGTGTGCCCAAAAACGAGCTGTGAGTTCGAAAAAGGGTTGTGTGCCCGAAAATGAGCCGTATGCTTGAAAATGAGTCATGGGCCCAAAAACGAGCTGTGTGCCCGAAAATGAGTTGTGTACCCGAAAATGAGCCATGTGCCCGAAAACAAACTGTGAGTCCGAAAACGAGCCGTGTCTACGAAAATGAGCCGTGTGCCCGAAAACGAGCTGTGTGCCCGAAAATGATTTGTGTGCCCAAAACTGAGCTGTGTGCTCGAAAAAGAGCTGTGTGCACGAAAACGAGCCGTGTGTCTGAAAACGAGCCGTGTGCCTGAAAACGAGCTGTGTGCCCGAAAATGAGCCGTGTGCACGAAAACGAGCTGTGAGTCCAAAAACGAACCGTGTGCCCGAAACGGAGCCGTGTGCCCGAAAATGAGCTATGTGCCCGAAAACGATTTGTGTGCCTGAAAATGAGCCGTGTGCTCGAAAACGAGCTCTGAGTTCGAAAAAGAGCTGTATGCCCGGAAACGAGCCGTGTGCTCGAAAATGAGCCGTGGGCCCAAAAACAAGCTGTGAGTCCAAAAACGAGCCGTGTGTCCGAAAATGAGCCGTGTGCCCGGATACGAGACGTGAGCCCAACAATGAGCCGTTTGCCCGAAAACGAGCCGTGTGCCCGAAAACGAGCTGTGTGCCCGAAAATGAGCCGTGTGCACGAAAACGAGCTATGAGTCCGAAAACGAGCCGTGTGCTCGAAAACAAGCCGTGTGCCCAAAAATGAGCGGTGTGCCAGAAAATGAGCGGTGTGCCCAAAAATGAGCTGTGTGGCCGAAAAAGAGCGGTGTGCCCGAAAAGAGCTGTGTGCCCGAAAATGAGCTGGGTGCCCGAAAACGAGCTGTGTGCCCGAAAAAGGAGCATTGTGCCCGAAAAATGAGCCGTGTGCCCGAAAATGAGTTGTGTACCCGAAATGAGCCGTGTGCCCAAAAACGAGCCGTGAGTCCGAAAACAAGCCTTGTGCCCGAAAATGAGCCGTGTGCCCGAAAACGAGCCGTGTGCCCGAAAATGAGCCGTGTGCTCGAAAACAAGCCCTATGCCCGAAAATGAGTTGTGTTCCCGAAAAAGAGCCACGTGCCCGAAAATGAGCTATGAGTCCGAAAATGAGCCGTCTGTCCAAAAATGAGCCGTGTGCCCGAATACGAGCCCGGTGCCCAAAAATGAGCCATTTGCACAAAAAGGAGCTGTGTGCCCAAAAACGAGTCGTGAGTCTGAAAACGAGCTGTGCGTCCGAAACGAGCCGTGTGCCCGAATATAAGCCGTGTGCCCGAAAATGAGCCGTTTGCCCGAAACGAGCTTTGTGTCCGAATATTAGCCGTGTGCCCGAAAACGAGCCGTGTGCCTGAAAAATTAGCTCTCTGCCCGAAAACGAGCCATGTGCCTGAAAAATTAGCTCTCTGCCCGAAATTTTGCACAAGTGTGTTTCTGAGTTGGAGCAAAGGTGTTATGGAAGTTGGCAGCACTGTTGGTGTTCAAGCATGTGCAAACAAAAGCTGCAAAGGTAAGACGGTGGCATTTTCGGGAGGAGAATTCCAGCATGCATGCATCCCTCGTCCCTCGAGGCCGTTTAATCACTTTATTAGTTAGTTGGAGCTAATTCATTCATGCAAGCATTGTAATTATTTACTTAATTAATTCGTATTGTAATTAATTAGTTTAATTTGGTTTGTAATAATTAGTTAACTAGAGTAGTTAATTAGTTTTGGTTTGTAATAGCTTAGCTTAATTAGCATAGCTAGTTAGCATAGCTTATTTATTCGGACCCTCCTTCGTGAGGGCATAATGTTGTAATAAGTGTGCATGCGTGTGTGTATGTCTTCCAACCCCACGTCTTTCTCCCTTTTATTTAGTCGTTTTTGACGGTTAGATTAGGGTCATATTTCGAATAGCATACCTTATGCTTGCATGTTTGCATCCATTTATTTGTTTTGCATGCACCGAGGCTCGGTGCATCATTCAAACTGCATCGTATTTTAATATCTTTTTTGAATACGTGTTTAATAGCATGTTGTTCAAAGTGATTCATATGCCATATTAGTAGCCAAGCCGTGTGCCAAAAAACGAGCTGTGTATCTGAAAACGAGCTGTCTATCCGAAAACAAGCCATGTGCCTAAAAAATTAGCTCTCTGCCCGAAAACGAGCCATGTGCCCAAAAAATGAGCTGTGCGCCATGAAAAGGAGTCGTGTGCCCGAAAACGAGCTGTGTGCCCGGAAACAAGCTGTGTTCCCGAAAATGAGTTTGTGTGCCCGAAAATGAACTGTGTGCTCGAAAATGAGTTGTGTGCCCGAAAATGGGCCGTGTGCCCGAAAACGAGCCGTGACTCAGAAAATGAGCCGTGTCACCGAAAATGAGCCGTGTCGCCGAAAACAAGCCGTGTGCTCGAAAACGAGCCGTGCCCCGAAAACGAGCCGTGTGCCCGAAAATGAGCCGTGTGCCCGAAAACGAGCTGTGAGTCCGAAAACGAGGCCTGTGCCCGAAAAGGAGCCGTGCGCCCAAAAACGAGTTGTGTGTCCGAAAACGAGCCGTGTGCCTGTCACGACCCAAACCCGCCCCTATAGGTTTAGCGACGTAACCGGCCAGTAATCCGTGGATTACTTACGGCCTCCAAAACAGATTAACAAATAATAAGGGGCTGCGGAAGCAATAATGTAAAATAAATAAGGTCCAATGAGCTGTGATGACATACATGGGACAGAAAATTTAAAACTTATTTATTTTACATTATTGCTTCCGCAGCCCCTTATTATTTGTTAATCTGTTTTGGAGGCCGTAAGTAATCCACGGATTACTGGCCGGTTACGTCGCTAAACCTATAGGGGCGGGTTTGGGTCGTGACAGAGTGGTATCAGAGCACGAGTTATACCGCACACAGAGGTCCATATGAGCTTAGGATATCCTAGTAAGAATTAGGGGCATTCCATTTGCATGTGTGGGTGCGTGGTAATACAATTGAGTTAAAATCAAATGTACACCTGAATATACATATGCTTAACATCTGTTAATGTCTGTATAGTAAATGGAGAACCCAGGGGGAAGTGGTGAAAGTGAAACATCTGAGGCTCGTATGAGCCGAATGGAACAAATGTTGGCAACCTTGACTGAAGTGGTAATGCAACAGCAGAGACAACAACCCGTACCCCCTCCACCTCCGCCAGTACAGGCTGAAGCTGATAACAGTGAAATCATTAGTCTGACACAGAAATTCCTGAAGATGAAACCACCAATGTTCTATGGTGGGATTGAGCCTTTGAAAGCGGAAACATGGTTGCTTGAGATGGAGAAACTGTATGAGGTATTTCCGTGTTCAGAAACGCAGAAAGTTCTTTTAGCTACCTATACTTTGAAAGATGAAGCCCGCAGGTGGTGGTTACTGATTCGAAATGGCCATGAAAACATGACATGGACTCAGTTTAATGCAGTCTTTTATGACAAGTATTTCCCTCAATGTTTTCGCAACCGAAAAGTCTTGGAATTTCAAGAACTTAAACAGGGCAGGATGTCTGTGGCCCAATATGAGGCCAAGTTCACTGAGCTAGCTAGGTTTGCTCCCCATATGGTGGACACAGAAGACAAAAAGGCCCGCAAGTTTGAGGATGGATTGGATCTGGACATACTGGACAGGGTGGGAGTTCTGAATCTACCCACATACGTGAGCGTTCTGGACAGGGCATTGATGGCAGAATCTATTCTAGCAGCAAAGAAACAAACTTCTGCCCCACGGAATGATTGGGCAGGGAAAAGATCTGGGGATAGTTTTAAAAAGGGTCGTTCGTATTTTGGGAATAAGAAGCGTAACAGAAGGTCGTACAGTAATCCAAGCCAAGATAGTGGCCCTACGCCAAATTGCCCCGATTGCGGGAACAAGCATAGAGGTACTTGTCACTGAACATCAGGTGCGTGTTTTAGTTGTGGCAAGCCAGGCCATTTGATGAGGAATTGTCCGCTTAGATCCGAGACTACTAGCCGTCCTGCAGCGAGTACAGTGGGATCCACTTCTATGGCCAAAACCAACGCCAAAGCTACTGCAGGAAAGGAACCACTAAAACAGGGCCGAGTGTTTGCCTTAGTGCCTGGTGACGTACCGAACACCTATACCGTGGTGTCAGGTACACTTTCTGTATGTTCTCAAAATGCATGTGTATTGATAGATTCTGGTTCCACGCATTCTTTTGTGTCACATGCTTTTTCTCGAAAATTGACTAGGCCATTAGAACATATGACATGTGTATTATCTGTATCTACGCCTTCTGGGGATTCTATGATGTGTACTCAAGTTTATCCAGCATGTGATGTAATGGTTGGTGAGATGACGTTGTATGTGGATTTATTGCCATTGGACATTCATCATTTTGACTGTATTTTGGGGATGGATTGGTTGACTAAATACTGTGCTACTATTGATTGTGCAAACAAAACTGTAGTGTTTAGACCGCCGGGTATGCCTGAATTCATCTTTAGAGGGAATGGGGTAGTTCCTCCCCCATACTTAATTTCAGCTATGAAAGCTTGTAGACGCGCCCGTGGGGCTTCCATCTAACAGTTCGCAGGACTCGATTTTTGTGTCGGTTCTAAATCTGAACCAAAGAGTCCAACTCTGGCAAATCGTTTTGAGAAAACAGATTTTTGAAAAGTAGTGCCAAACATGGACTGCTTTGCCAGATTACAGAGTCGCCACCTAAATATTTTTTTAAACGGGGGAATTTAGGAAACCCTGACTCGGTGCCAAAGGCCATGTGTCCGTCATAACCAAAGTTGACTTGGCTCGGGAGCTTGGGTACAATCGGGGAAGGTCAGCTATGAGCACCCCCTTTCGCCCGGTCCGAAGACCGGCCTCTACTAACCGTGATATCCATTTTTGAAAACATTTCATGTTCTTATTCCGATTATTAGCCTAGAATTACTATGTTATGCGCGCAGCAAACAAGTATAGACTAGATTGCCTAATTTGGGAATAAACATTGCATATCCGTTTTGTCTCGAAAAGCGTGTTGTTTTCTTTTGCTACTCGCAAGTAGGCTAAAACGCGGATTTCAATGAATTGTTCCAACTCAGGCAATCCAACCTCCACCCACAGGCATTCAAACAGTTTATCATGTAAGCATTTAGCCGCATGGCAAGCATACTGTCATGGCAACATTCACACGCATGTGGTATGCTAAAGCGTAAATACTTACATCGTACTCCGTGCCAAAACAAGAAACTAGTTAGCAAACATGCGTGTCCTAGTTCATGTTAAGTGGCTAATGCATCGCATACAAGGATGTAATCTAAACAGGCTCGGCTATCCTAAGCATGGCACATGAAATGCAGCAACTACCACGTATTCAATTTGGAATTGAAAGTACGATGCAGTTTGCATGATGTGCCGAACCCGATGTATGTAAACAAATGCATGAATGCACGCATGCATTGCATAAGGTATGCTAATATAGAAATGCCCTAATCTACCATCATAAGCAGGTAAATAAAAGGGATAGAAAGAAATGGGGATTGGAAGACATACACCCACTCACCCACACTTATTACAAATTTGCCCTCACACGGAGGGACCGAAAGAATAATACAGATAATTAACTACGCAAGTTAATTAAATATTACAAACCCACTAAATTAATTAAACAAATAATTAATCTAATTAAAGCAGTAAATGCCTCGGGGGGAGGGCTCAAATGCGGCGCGCGCCCGGGATTCGCTCGGAATCGCACTGTCATGCAAGCGTGCCTCTGTTTTCCCTGCTATCTTCCTCAGAAAATTACCAAAGTCCCAGAAGTGCCTCTCAGGACACTGGGGGATACCACCGGCTGGGGCAGAGCACCACCGGCTGAAGGAGGATACCACCGGCACTGAGTGAGGCTATCGGCTGCCAATTTACTGCCGGTCGGCACTAAACAGTGCCGGTCGGCACAAAATGCCTGCAAAACCTGCAGACCACAGCAGCAGAGGACAACAAAATGCATGGCAATGTAATTCAAAGCATGTATGCACCAAACACAATCCTTATCATGTTTTGGACTCAAAGGAGGTTGTGCCTCGGTTCTCGGACCACCAATCACGCATTTCTATGCATGATGGCCCTAAGAACCAAGAGTGCAAATTTGATTTCAAATGCATGCAAGACACATAGGCACAAAAGGGGTACCAAACCTCTATCAAACTCACTTCAAGAGGCTTGGTATGCATGTCAATGTGGTGCAATCCTAAGCATGTTATCTAGGATGCAAGATGGACAATATGATGCACTTGTGCAAGCATACAAACAAGCATATAATACAAGCATGCAAACCAATGGAATAATGGACTTAGACATGAATTAGGCAACTCTAAAAGGCCCAAAATCAGTGGCCAAAGTGCCTAGAAAATGAGACCAAATGCACACACACACATGCAAGTGTTAAGGCTCAAGACTTAGGCATACAAAAGCGACTCTCATGCACACTTAAAGAGGCCAAACATGGACAACCAATATGCATTTAAAGCTCTGAAATTCAAGTTAAACTTGATGCCAAATCATGCAATGTAGCATGCCAAATAAAGCATGTAAATGGCCTAGGCTTAAAGCAAGTCAATAGGGCATTAAACCACACTTAGCACAAACACATATGGCATGCACTTAACAACCAAAAACAGGTTCTTAGCATGTTAAAGCAAGGCCAAAGAGCTACTTAGATGGCATCTAAGAGTCATTAAATCAAAGGCATGCAATAAGGCCTAAACATGAAGCATTTAACACATACTCTTAAAGTATTAAAGAGGCATGCAAGGCAATCAAACAAGCACATCATAAGGTCTGAAATGGCATGTTAGATGGTTTCAAATCATTGAAAATGAAGCAAGCAAGTCATGCTACACATCCAAACTCTTGAGGCCGACAAGCCAAATGCAAAGGGGCTATATTAAACATGCTAAGATTGACCAAAATACTTATGGACAGAGCTAAAACATGATAATATAAGCACAAAATCTTCACAAACACAAGCCTAAAACATGCTAGAAACTAGGGCACACAACCTAGGCATGTTAAGGCATAAAAGGGGCATTACAAGGCAACTATACTAAGCATGCATAGGAGACCAAAACCAACTTAAAAACATGTTATATCATGGCAATATAAGCATGGGAAACAACTCAAACATGTTCAACACACACTCAAGCATGGTGCTCTCTCAAGAGGCAAAACTTGCCCTTTTCAAGGACATCAAGGAGAGGGGGTGACCCTCCCCTTTTTGAGGCTTCAAGGCATGCTCTTCACCACTGAAATCCCTCAAGATTTCAGTGGTGAAGAGATCCTATCACCAAAATCTCGGATCTCTCACAAAATGGCACAAAAAGTGACCTTTTCAAGGCCTAAGGGTGGTCAAACCTACCCAAACCACAAAGCACTCTTAATATACAATAAAGAGGGTTAAAAATCAGAAATTTTATGTGTTATATACTAAGCACAAAAACAGTTCTAAACTAGGTAAAAATGGATTGCAAAAATGGGGTAAAAATGGCTAGTTTCTTACCCTTGATGACTATCTTCACAAAGGTTGTTGTGCTTGGTCCCTTGAGCTCAAAAACCACCAAAAACTTCAAGAACAACCTGCTGGAGCCTCAGTTCCAAGAAGAAGGTGTAACACTAGGTGCTTGTGTGCAATAGTGTGAACTAAAGCACCTAGTGTAGTAAATAAGCAAGAAAAGAGAGAGATAGGATAGATATAGCAATTCTAACCTAAACCAGAGCTTACTCTCCCTAAAATGGCTGAAATCTCTCAAGAAGTCCCCCTCAAGCCAAGAGAAGAGAGTTCTCTTGTATAGGCAACCAAACTTACAAGTTAAGTTTCCAAACAAGCTCATCCCTCCATACACGTGTATGGAGGGGAAGAAAAAGCTCAAAAGCTGTCTGAAAATATCTCAGAAAGCAAGTGCACAGTGGTCGGCTGGGCAAATTGGTCATTTCGCCCAAAATAGTGCCGACCGGCACAATATAGTGCCGGTGACAACTACAGCCAGCCGGTGGCCTCTAGCCACAGCCGGTGGTGTGTGGGAATGCCTCACAAAGCATTCCCTGCCCCTCTAAGGCAAAACACAGGTGTCTGGTGCAAAACCGAACACAAACGGTCGAGTCCGGAGGTCCTGAGGCACGGCGCACGAGCCGAGAACTCCAGGAACTCCAAACGAACACACACATGGATGATCACCGAGTGTTCAAACGGTGACGTCCGAGTCTTGAGGACGGTCAAAAATGGGGTGTCTACAAAGCTGTAAAACTACTTAGGAAGGGTTGTAGGGGTTATTTGTGTTGCATACTGACTACACCATCTGACAGTTCTACTGTAGAAACAATCCCTGTTGTCTGTGATTTTCCTGATGTGTTTCCAACTGATTTACCGGGGGATTTAGTTGACAGAGAAATTGAATTTACTGTTGAGGTGATTCCGGGGACACAACCTATATCCAAGACTCCATATAGGATGTCTATCTCTGAATTGAAGGAATTGAAAACCCAACTTCAGGAATTGTTAGACAAGAATTTTATCCGCCCGAGTACTTCACCTTGGGGTGCTCCAGTGTTATTTGTCAAAAAGAAGGATGGGTCTTTGAGATTGTGTATAGATTACCGGGAACTGAACAAAGTGACTATCAAAAACAAATATCCTTTACCGTGAATAGATGACTTGTTTGACCAACTTCAGGGTGCCCAAGTGTTTTCAAAGATTGACCTCAGGTCTGGGTATCATCAGTTAAAGGTTAGAGCCGAAGACATTGAGAAAACTGCATTCCAGACTAGATATGGACATTATGAATTTTTGGTAATGCCGTTTGGAATGACTAATGCACCTGCTGCTTTCATGGATCTTATGAATAGAGTGTTTAAATCATACCTGGATGATTTCATTGTTGTATTTATTGATGACATTCTAATATATTCTAAAGACAGGGAAGAACATGAAAAGCATTTGAGAACCGCTTTGCAGATATTGAGAGAAAAGAAGTTGTATGCTAAATTGTCTAAGTGCGAATTCTGGCTGGACAGTGTGGCATTTCTGGGCCATGTGATTGACAAAAATGGTGTTTCTGTGGACCCTCAGAAAATTGAAGCTGTTGTGGATTGGCCGAGGCCTACAAATGTGACAGAAGTACGGAGTTTTCTGGGACTTGCAGGCTACTACCGGAGGTTTGTGAAAGACTTCTCAAAGCTTGCTTTGCCATTGACTCAGTTAACTCAGAAAAACATGCCATTTGACTGGAATGATCAAAGAGAGGCAGCTTTCCAAGAATTGAAAACCAGGTTAGTGACTGCACCAATTTTAACTTTGCCAAATGGTACTGATGGGTTTCAAGTGTACAGCGATGCTTCGTATAAAGGCTTGGGGTGTGTACTAATGCAAAATGGGAAAGTGATAGCCTATGCTTCCAGACAACTCCGACCTCATGAAAAGAATTATCCAATGCACGATCTTGAATTGGCGGCCGTGGTGTTTGCCTTGAAAATATGGCGTCACTATTTGTATGGGGTAACTTGTGAAGTTTATACGGACCATAAAAGTTTGAAATATTTCTTCACCCAAAAGGAGTTGAATATGAGACAAAGACATTGGATGGAACTAATCAAGGATTATGACTTGCAAATTCTGTATCATCCGGGAAGGGCTAACACTGTGGCGGATGCCTTGAGTCGGAAATCTGGTGCAACCGTGTCATGTTTGTTATCTAGCCAAAAAGACTTGGAAACTGATGGGGAACAAGGTGGACTGCTATCTGCTATCTCTGCTCAACCTGTTATTCTCGATGAGATCAAACAGAAACAGTGTGAAGATGAACATTTGAAAAAGATTATAGAGGAGTTTGACTCAAAACCGCGGCCCGAATTTGTGCTTGAAAATGGTGTGTTGAAATTTCAGAACCGTCTTTGTGTGCCTGATTGCTATGATTTGAGGAAACGTGTCATGACTGAAGCTCACAGTAGTAAGTTTGCTATGCACCCGGGGAACACGAAGATGTACCACAATTTGAAACAGAACTTTTGGTGGCCTGGAATGAAAAGGAGTATTGCAGACTTTGTGGCTAGATGTCTACATTGCCAACAGGTTAAAGTCGAACATCAACGACCTGCCGGTTTGCTACAACCACTCTCAATACCAGAATGGAAATGGGAGCACATCACCATGGACTTCATTGTGGGATTGCCTCGTTCTTCTCGAGGTATGGACTCTACTTGGGTTATAGTTGACCGTTTGACTAAGTCTGCACATTTTCTGCCTGTTAAAACCATTTACAACGCTGATAGACTGGCTAACATCTATATGACTGAAATTGTGAAACTGCATGGAGTGCCAGTGTCTATTGTATCTGATAGGGACTCAAAGTTTGTATCAAGATTTTGGCAGAGCTTGCAAAAGGCCTTGGGAACAGAATTGAGACTGAGCAGTGCTTACCACCCACAGACTGATGGTCAAACTGAACGAACTAACCAAACTCTGGAGGATATGCTCAGGATGTGTGTACTAGATTTCCAGGGAAATTGGGAAACTTACTTGCCCTTAGCTGAGTTTGTGTACAATAACAGCTATCACTCAAGTATCGGAATGGCTCCCTATGAAGCGTTGTATGGAAGAAAGTGTCGATCTCCAATATGTTGGGCTGAAGTGGGTGACAGACCGTTGTTGGGACCAGAATTGGTGCAAGAAACGACTGAGAAAGTGAAATTGATACAACAGCGTCTGAAAACTGCACAAAGTAGGCAAAAGAGTTACGCCGATGTTCGGAGAAGAGAAAGGGAGTATGAAGTGGGGGATCATGTGTTTATCAAAGTGACCCCGATGAAGGGTCAAACCCGATTTGGTGTTAAAGGAAAATTGGCTCCGAGGTATGTTGGACCTTATGAAGTTCTCGAAAAGATCAATCCGGTGTCCTACCGAATAGCCTTACCTCCAGTGATGGAACATATGCACAATGTCTTTCATGTATCGATGCTTCGGGAATATCTGCGAGATCCACTCCATATCATCGAACCGACGCATGTACTTTTGAAAGATGACTACACCTATGAAGAAAGGCCTATTCAAATTGTGAATCGAAGGATCAAGAGGTTGAGAAATAAGGAAATACCGTTGGTGAAAGTTGATTGGCAGAACCACGGGGGAAACTATGCGACTAGGGAAACCGAGGAAGACATGAGGAGGAGATATCCGGATTTGTTTCCTCTAGACCCGGCATTGATTCTGAATGAAGGTAACTTGAGTTTGGGGACCAAACTCTTTTAAGGGGGGAAGACTGTAATAACCCCGACCCTGATTAGTACTAATTGGGACTTAATTATACCTAATAATAATTAAGAGGAAATCTAGGATTTAATTGCATGTGTGTTGCATGAATTTTGTGTTTTATCGATTTGTATTTTAAATTTTAATTCGCAAATTGGAAGCCTTATCGGCACCCGTTTTCGAAATTGATTAGTGTTTTGGACTCGTTAGATTTTATGTAATTTAATGGTGTAATTTTCCAAAATGTGATTAGGAATGATTAAATTAGATTAAAATAAGCTAAACCCATAAGTTGGCATAATTACCAAATTGCCATGGGGAGTGGGGCCATTGTTTATTATTGTTTAGAGCCTTCTTACATTGAATACAAGACATTACCTCTGCCTTCTTTTTCATTGTCCTGGCCGACCAAGAAGAGAGGGTGAGAGGGAAGTGTGAGTTCATCTTGCCATTTAGAGAATTGCTTGGGAATTGAAGAATTTGAGGCATACATTGCATAGTTGAGCTTGTTCTTCTAACATACAAGACTTAGGTAAGAATTTCAACCCTATAATTGTGAGTTTAAACTAGTTCTTGCATGATTCTTGGTCAATTGAAGATTAAAGTCTAGATTGAGGTTGAAATTGTGGAGTTGGGTAGTGTATCTAGCATGCATGTACAAGTTCATGGAAGTAGAGGTTGTTGTGTATCTAGCTTCACATGCATGTTCATATTTTTTTACTAGAGTCCATGTACTCATCATGTTGTCCCAGAAAAATTACCACTTGATCATGTCTTGAAGCTTTAAAATGCATTTGAGTTCATGCATGTTGAATTACACTTTGTTCTTGAAATGGGTTTGTAAATGGTGATCAATGGACTCACTCTTGGGCAATGAATTTACAAATTGGCTTTTGAAACTTAATGTACTATGAGTTTAAAGTGTTTTTCCAGATTAGGGGCCCAAGAGGTTGAGTTTTTGGTTGAAGGATGCTTGGTTCGAACTTGGAAGGCAAATCTGGAAATTCCAGATTTTGCTTCCTCGCTCGAGCGAAGGATTCCTCGCTCGAGCGACCATCCTTTGTTCTGAGCTCCGCTCGAGCGAAGAAATGGTGGCTCGAGCGCACATTGCACGCCTTCAGGTTTTTGGTGCACGCAGACGCACGCTCGAGCGAAGGAAGGCTCGCTCGAGCGAAGCCTTTGATTTTGCAATCTCGCTCGAGCGAGAATTGAGCGACCATCGCGCGTAAAATTTCAGCAACCAGTACTTTTTCATTTCATCAGACCGCTCGAGCGAAGGACTCCTCGCTCGAGCAAACCCTTTGATTTTGCATGCTCGCTCGAGCGAAGGAAGGCTCGCTCGAGCGAGGCCTGCATTTTCAGCAACTTTTGAAAAATATTTTCTAAGGCATTTTTACACCCTCATTCCATCCTAGGCATTCCTAGGCCATGTTTAAGACTCTATACTAAGGGTAAGGGGTTAGGTACACACTTAGAACCGTTGATGTAAGTTTTGTACAATTGGAAGGTGTGATTCAAAGTGTGTATCCGTGATGTGTTATGTAGGTCACGTGCCGCAGCCTGTTTGACCCCTTTGACTTCACCTACTAGTGGCCACGCCCACTGTGAGTAATAACATTGTAAAGATATGTTCAATGTTATGTATTTTCAGTATACGATGATACGAAATGATTGATTCTTGAACAGCTATGATATGTTGGAAATGAATGAATGAATGTCCAGTTTTCTGAAAAGTATTTGTGGCACCCTTAGTCGGATGGCCCTCGCCCGGGGGTAACAATACCATGGCTGTTGGTACCAACTATGTTGTGGTCTTTGGACCTACCTATTGTGGTCTTCGGACCTGCCTGTTGTGGTCTTTGGACCTGCCTGTTGTGGTCTTCGGACCTGCCTATTGTGGTCTTTGGACCTGCTTGTTGTGGTCTTCGGACCTGCCTGAGGTGTAAGATAGTACATTTTGGGTGGGGATCTATTATGTGGAATGTTAAACCGTAGAGTCTCATGCCTTTGTAGAATTACCTTGAAAGTCCGATTGGAATCACGTTTGGCCAACGTAGCTTCGAATCGGAAATTCTTGGTAAATTCCTTGGGAATGAATAGGATACCCTACCAATGTCCTTATATGCCTATATGTGTATGTCTATTTGTATATGATATGTGCTTTGTGTTATAACTTAAGTCAAGTAAGTTAACCCAAGTGTATCAACCATTTCCTTGTGTTCAACCCTTCTCTTCCATCATTAGGAATAGATAGTGAAAGTGTGAATGGAGTGGAAATTGAGTCTTTATCAGAGTGAAAAGTGAATCAAAGAAGAGAACTAAGAATTTTGTGATAAGAAAGATGAGTAATTCTAGGCAAGGTTGTAAGAGAAGTAAGTTATTCTAGTATGTCAATATGTCACAAGATTCATTGGGGACTGTGTCATCGAATTGCTGGAAATGTGAGAAGTTGAGCATCAAATAAAAGACTGTCCCAATATAAGAAAAAGCTCAATGATTTAATTGGTTAAGGATAGTACCTAAGTACAAGTGGGACCGCTTGAAGTTAACAGTTTATGGGTGAGTGGCATTCCTTTTTATAAAGCTATGTTATAGTATTTGATAAAGCTTTGCTTAGCTTTGTTTTGTTTTGAAAAAGAGTTTGATCAAGCTGGGATGATGATCCATTAGTTCTGTATTGAGTATTAGCTTTGTTTTGATGACATTCTTGAAAGGTCCTTTTGTGCTAGGGGACGTTAAATTTATGTAGCACCTTGTTGAGATATCTTTTTGCCACCGACGGTCTTGTACGGGTGGGTTATGTTTTGCCACCGACGGTTTTCCGGGTGGGTTGTCTAACCGATTTCGGATCGGCCACCGACGGTCATGAACGGGTGTGCTTCGATTCTGGGGAGGTTATTCCTCTGTTTGGTCAGGAATGTCATCTTTGTGTTATGTAGATGTTAGTAAACATCCCAAGGAACTTTGAGAGATTTCGATTGATGAACTTGATTCATTCCATGTTTCGTTACAAGCTATGTCATGTATTGTTTTGATATAGATGAAACCCATTCGATGGATCATTTAGAACCCAACCTGAAATTGCTTAAAATGATTAAAACATCGCTAAGACTTGACCAATTGATGAATATGGGGAAATAGTTGGGATCTCTATTTAGTCTAAGAAAGCTTTATGTTTTGGGACCTTGTTTGAATAGAAAGAAAATTGTACTCCATATTAGGAGACTGAAACCTATGAGAGTTAGAAAGGAAGGACCCAATTTACAAAAATCATATCGCTATTGAATTTTCTAACGTTGAAAGAAACATTTATAATCATCTTAAGTTACTAAGTCAAATATAGACTTCTAGAAAGGAAAACACAATAATTCCCTATTAGAATAGCGATTACAAGCGAATGATATTATGATCTTGTGGGCATAAGTTAAATCTAGATTTTGAATCCGACATTAGATAGCTTAACCTATTGCAATCCGACATTAGATAGCTTAACCTATTGCAAATAAATTCAATTTTAGTGTCGAGCGGAATAAAGAAAACGTAACAGGAAATAAGGAAATAAAAATTGTTAGAATAACAAGCGCATATTTCTTAAGGAACCTTTGGGAACATAAGAATTTTGATTGGCTAGTTATAATGATTTGAGGAAAATTTAAAAGTGTAGCCCTAAACTACCACGTGACTATTGGTCAAAGTTAATGAATATATCGATATAGGCCTACGAATTGGAATGAGCTTAAGACAATGTAATTCGAATTATTCATGTAAGTGTGGTCTTAGATAAATAAGGAAGTTAAGAAGACCGTGTAAAACATAGACCTGTTATGGATCGAATCACCACCTGGAAATGATAGTGTGAGTTGGATTGTCAGAACAGTAATTTTAATTCCACAAAAGTATGTAAAGTTCTGCTTTGACCTGTATGACCGTCTGTTACTATATGAGAGCAAGCCAACATTTGTTACTCCATATGCTCGATGAATTTCTGTGAAATAAACTTCTGTTATAGGTTAACATGTGGAACCTTCTTTGGAGAAAGTACATTATGTGCATAACTTAAGAACCTTGACCTTAGTCAATGAAAATTAATGTATGTTCTCTGGGATAGGATGAATTACAGATTGCATAGCAATAATGTCGGGATTATATTTTCGTTAATAGGACTGAAGGATCGGGAATTTGTGTTTGCTATTAGTAATGCATGGGCTATTAAATTTTAATTTGAGGAATCTATCTTGTCAACGGCAAAATGGTTTAATCAGTTTGAAGATAAGGAGCATCATGAACATTCCTTACAATAAATCTCCTGTTATCGAAAGTATATGAATTACAGATTGGTGAATTAAAGTATATGAGGTATGTAGTTGAAATTAGTAGAGACGATAATGAATCGCCAATTTGGGTTATTAGCCATTGAGTGATTAGGAAATAAGTTCAATTATGTAGAGAAAGCCCACTGAAAAAGGAAGTTATGTGGGAAATGAATGAAATGAGACCAAATTATATAATTGACTTTCTGTGCAAGTATCTTAAGTTTGGAGGACCAAACTTCTTAAGGGGGGAAGGATGTAACAACCCCATCACGAATAATGATTAGTACTTGATTAATTGAGAGGATTTGAGATTTAATTGCCGAGTATTATAATTTATTTGGGATTTATGAGAATTGTGGAATCTGACTCGTATATAATTCTATTGAAGATTTATTTTGGAATTAGAAATTAAGGGTCCGAATGACTTAAGGAAGTGAAGTTAAGAAGTCGAATCAATTTAATCTTAATTATGGACCCATTTGGGAGTTTAATTAAATATTCAATTCAGTTTAGTAAAATTGAGATTCGATTAATTAGGTCCTAATTGGAGTTGATTAAGTCATGGGGATTGAGGATTGTGGTTATTATAAATTAAATTTAATTATGAGGTGTCCAATTTGAATATGTAATTTATTGATGGAAATTTAAGTCTGGTCAGAAATTGAAGGATTAAATGATCTAAGAAACCAAAATTGAGGATGAAAATGAGTTTAATTTAACATTTGGAGCCTTATGGGAATTTGATTAAAAATCTGATTTAGATTGATAAATTTAATTATATTTAATTAGACTCTAAAGGAAGTCAATTTGACTAATTAAATTATGTGGGACTTGCGATTAGTTGTGATTAATTAAAGTAAGGGAGTGATTAATTAAGCTAATGAATAACTAGTGATTAATCTAATCTTAATCACAAAATAAAATATAGTAAATTATGAAGGCCCTAGAAGACTCATGAATAGTGGCACCATTTATTTATTATTAAGCATTTAGTGTGAGTAGTGTGCATTGTGTATTCATCTGGGTTGAGTGAACACAGCCGAGAGAGAGAGAGAGAGAGAGAGAACTTCATTTATGCATGGTGATCAAATCTGGTGGGGGAAAAACCGTGGGAAAGGAAAGCAGGGAAGAAAAAAAAAATAAGAAGGTGAGAGAGAGCTCAAATTCAACAAGTTGAGGTAAATTTCCTGTTTAATTCTTCTACATCTAATACTTGAAATCAAAAAGGACTTTGGGTCAATTTCATGTAATTGAAAAGAATTTAGGCAAGAAGATGATGAATAGTAAACTAATTTCCACATCCATGGTTGCATGTCTCATGTTTCATCATTGTAAACTTGATTTTGAAGATCTTGTTTAACACAAGAGTGTATATATACCTTGCATGTTTTCAAAATAAAATTATGGCTCACATATTTAATTTCTTGTTTTGAAAATCAAGAAGAAATAGAATGCACTTGTATGTAATCTTGCATGTAATAAAAAGGAAAGAATTGAGTCAAGACCAAGAAATTTTGGGTTATCTTTTAAGATCATGGATATATATTTGGAAATTAATTAGTTAAAGAATGAATCATTTATCTAGTGGAATTAATCTAAGAAGCCAAGTAAAGGATAAATCTATTTGGAAAAGAAGGACTTAGTAATAAAAGAATATGCGAAATGAGAACCCGACTCATTTAACTAAAGAAAGAATACACGTAGTAGAATCTCAGACTACTTGGGTAGAAAAGACGGGAATGTCAAGATTGATCAAGGAAATAACATTGTATTTCAATGTGTATATGTTATATGTTGTGTAGGTCACGCGCCATTGTCTGCCCGATTTATCTGATATATCCAGTCTGTCTGATTTGCCTCTGCAGCCCTCTGTGAGTAATAACTTTGTAAAGTTATGTTCAATGTTAAGTATTTTCAGTATACTATGATACGAAATGATTGATTTCTTGGACTTAGTTTAATTTATAACCTCAATTTAATTCATAACCATGGATGCCCAAAATATGTTTAATCTCAAATTACAAGTATGGATTAAAATCTAATTATAAAATCAACACTTTATCTAACATTAGGATTAATTCTAATTTTCCATAAACTTGACGTTTATAAAACATTTCATTTCTCTTTTAAAAATATGAGATTGAATTAATCCAAATCCTTCAAAATCCATGATGTATGCAATACAAATAGGCCCAATTTTATTATTAATAACAAAATCAACTTAATTATAAATTACACAAATCAATTTCCATAAAGTTGAATCTAATTCGATTTTATCACTCTTTTACTAATTTCTTTTAATTTACATGAAATTGAAGTTATATGGCTCTTAGGAAAATATTTACATGTATGACATTAAGATTCAAACTAATTAATTCTTCTATACCCAAAATTAAATCAATGTTTAATTTTCCATAAACTTAATTTTACATGCAACCCCCAAATCTTAACAATTGATAATATCTACAAAGCTTTATTTTTAATTCCTCCAAAATTCATGGTGTATGTATCAATCTAGTCTAAATTCCCCTCCATAACTTTCAAATTATACGATTTAACCTCAACATAACTCAATCCTAGAATGCATGTGTAATTAGAGTACTAGAATTTACAAAATTTGTCCATGCATGTATAAATGAAACTCAATTTCATGCAAGACTACCAAAACCAACTCAACATAATTGATTCCAAAATTAACTTCCATAAATTGAACATAATTTACTTTCCTCCTCTTCTTGCTAATTTTGTTCTAATTGTATGAAATTGAAGCACCAAAACCCTTGGAAAATAATGATGCATGTAGAATTAGAACTTAAATTCATCAAAGATAATTAAAACTATACTCAAAGGATGGATTTCTAAATCAATTTCATTGCTCATAAACTTAATTCCATTGCATGGGTTAAATCTCTAATATATCATTGTTGCATGTAATTTTTATAACACAAATCAAGAATGATTCTTAAAATTACACTCAAACTTAACTAACTCAATATCTTTAAGCTAACTATTTTGCTTTACATGCAAAACCCAAATTCCATCAATTATATAATTAACCCCCAAATCTCTATTTTAATTTCCTCAAATCTACCTTCAACAAATTTTTATCTAGATTAATTAAACCACACTAGAAAGAGGATGGAATTCCTTACCTTAAGATGAATTTTTCATAATTTTTGGCTTAAGTTTTGATATGCCACAAAGCCTTCTTCTTCCCTTTTCCTTCTTTCTCCTTCAGCCGTGCGTTGCTCTGTTTCACTTCTCATTTGTGTCCAGCAGATGAAGGCCTCTTCTTAAGCTCATACATTCATCCTCCTCTAATTACTATTACTATTATTATTATATTAAAATGGTGGGACACTTGTCCACCTAAAACTAATCCAAAGGCATGCATTTATATATATCATTTGTTGCCTTCCTGTTTACACGGCACACACACACTTATAAATCATAACCAAATTTCTCAGTACACCCACCTAAACTTCTCAGTGCTCCCACACCCAAAATTCTAATTTGTTCCACGAGATAATTTATACTTAGGATTAATTTTAATTAAGCAACACTTGGTCTTAATAAATCTTGGTTAACACGCAAATAATTAATCATAACAAATCACAATTCCCATAATCTAATTAGTCTAGTTTGACTTCCATAAAGGCCCAATTAATTATATTTAATTCTATCAACCCGAATCAGATTTTTAGTCGGACTCCTAAAAGGCTCCAAATAATAAATCGAACTTATTTCCAACCTCAATTTTGTTTTTTTAAATCATTTAGGTCTTCAATTCCTGATCAGACTCCAAGTTTTCGTCAATTAAATTATATATTCAAACAGGACACCCCATAACTAAATTTAATTCGCAATATTCATAATCCTTAATCTTTCATGATTTAACTAACTTCGATCAGGACCTAATTAATCGAATCTCAATTCACTAACTGAATCGAATATTTAATTAAACTCCCAGATGGGTCCGTAATTAAAATTAAATTGATTCGACTTCCTAACTTCACTTCCTTAAGCCATTTGGACCCTTAATTTCTAATTCCCAAAATAAACCTTCAATAAAATCATATACGAGTGAGATTCCACAATTCTCATAAATCCCAAATAAATTATAATACTCGGCAATTAATTCTCAAATCCTCTTAATTAATCAAGTATTAATCATTATACATGATGGGGTTGTTACAGCCTTCCCCCCTTAGGAAGTTTGGTCCTCCAAACTTAAGATACTTGTACCGAAAGTCAGTCACATAATTTGATCTCATTTCTTTCATTTCCCACATAACTTCCTTTTTCAGTGGGCTTTCTCTACATAATTGAACTTATTTCCTAATCACTCAATGGCTAATAACCCAAATTGGTGATTCATTATCGTCTCTACTAATTTCAACCACATACCTCATATACTTTCGATAACAGGAGATTTATTTTAAGTAATGTTCATGATTCTCCTTATTTTCAAACTGATCAAAATATTTTGCCATCGACATAATGGATTCTTCAAATTAAAATTTAATATTCAGCGCATTATCAATAACAAACACAATTTCTCGATCCTTCAGTCCTCTTAACAAGAATATAATCCCGACATCATTGCTATGCAATCGGTAATTTGTCCTATCCTAAAGAACAAACATTAACTTCCATTGACCATGGCCAAGGTTCTTAAGTTATGCACCAAACGCAATTTCTCCAAATAAGGTTCCACATGTTAATCTATAACAGAAATTTCCGAACTATATGGAAACGTAATCATATATTAATGGTCCCACTTCCAAAAGACATCTTGGATGACAATTATGATGGTAATTTCAAAACAGAGAAGCACATTGGATTTCAAACAGAAGCATATTTCACAGAAATTCATGAACTTTGATCAATAGTCACGTAGTAGTTTAGGGTCACACTTTTAAATTTTCCTCAAATCATTATAATTAGCCAATCAAAATTCTTATGTGCCCAAAGGTTTCTTAAGAAATATGCGCTTATTATTCTAACGATTTTTACTTCCTTATTTCCTATTACATTTTCTTTCTTCTGTTCGACACTAGAATAGAATTTATTCGCAACAGGTTAAGCTATCTAATGTCGGATTCAAAATCTAGATTTATTTTTATGCCCACAAGATCATAATATCGTTCATTTCTAATCGCTATTCCAAAAGGGAATTATTGTGTTTTCCTTTCTAGAAGTCTATATTTTGACTTTGTAACTTAAGATGACTATAAATGTTTCTGTCAACGTTAGAAAACTCAATAGCGATACGATTTTTGTAAATTGGGTCTTTCCCTTCTAACTCTCATAGGTTTCAGTCTCCTAACGTGGAGTACAATTTTCTTTCTATTCAAACAAGGTCTCAAAAACATATAGCTTTGTTAGACTAAACAGAAATTCCAATTATTTCCCATATTCATCAATTGGTCAAGTCTTAACAATGTTTTAATCATTTTAGCAATTTCAGGTTGAGTTCTAAATGGTCCAGCCAATGGGTTCCATCTATATCAAATAACACAAAATATAGCTTGTAACAAAACATAGGGTGAATCAAATTCATTAATCGCAAACTCTCAAGGTTCCTTGGGATGTTTACTAACATCTACATAACACAAAGATGACATTCCTGACCAAACAGAGGAATAACCGCCCCGGAGTCGAAGCACACCCGTTCATGACCGTCGGTGGCCGATCCGAAATCGGTTAGACAACCCACCCGGAAAACCGTCGGTGGCAAAACATAACCCACCCGTACAAGACCGTCGGTGGCAAAAAGATATCTCAACAAGGTGCTACATAAACTTAACGTCCCCTGGCACAAAAGGACATTTCAAGAATGTCATCAAAACAAAGCTAATACTCGATACAGAACTAATGGATCATCATTCCTGCTTGATCAAATACTTTTCCAAAGCAAAGCAAAGCTTCTTCAAAATACTATAACATAGCTTTATAAAAAGAAATGCCACTCACACATAAACTGTTAACTTCAAGCAATCCCACTTGTACTTAAACACCATCCTAACCGATTAAATTATTTGAGCTTTCTCTTAGGTTTGGGGATAGTCTTTTATTTGATGCCCCAACTTTTCACATTTCCAGTAGTTCGATGACACAGTCCCCAATGAGTCTTGTGACATATTGACATACTAGAATAACTTACTTCTCTTACAACCTTGCCTAGAATTACTCATCTTTCTTACCACAAAATTCTTAGTTCTCTTCTTTGATTCACTCTTCACTCCCCCACTTAACTCTTCCTTTTGATCTTGCCATGTAGTATGGGATTCACAACTCTCACCACATTCTTTAGTACTTCTTCTATTTCACTTAATCACTCTGATAAAGACTCAATTTCCACTCCATTCACACTATCACTATTGATTCCTAATGACGGAAGAGAAGGGTTGAACACAAGAAAATGGTTGATAACACTTGGGTTAACTTAATTGACTTAAGTTATAACACAAAGCACATATCATATACAAGTAGACATACACATGTAGGCATATAAGGACACTGATAGGGTAACCTATTCATTCCCATGGAATTTACCAAGAATTTCCGATTCGAAGCTACGCCGGCCGAACGTGATTCCAATCGGACTTTCAAGGTCATTCGGCAAATGCATGAGACTTTACGGTTTGACATTCCACATAATAGGTTCTCACTAAAATATACTATCTTACATATCAAATGACTTTCTCGTCCTCAATTACCATAGTTCCACATATTTCATTGATCATCAAATTCCTCAATTTCCAAATGTCCTCATAGTTCAATTTAACATACAACCCATATAGCTTTCATGACTTTCATCAAAGATTCTAATTTTGTACAATACTATGTTTCCACAAAGTAACATACTCATTCTCACCAAGGTACTAGTCAAATGTTCTGATTTTTAGAGATTTTAGAAATGCCACCATAGTTCCTAGCTTCCAGCCTCCTTGCTAAACTGATTCAACACAGTCCAGTTTCATCATAATCACCACAATCCCACAATAGCTCATACTACTTAGTTCCAATACTTAAGCATATTGCACAAACATATACGCATATTCCTAAATGCACAACTTCTTACTTACTTACTAGATGCATGGAACTTAAATCTGTTCTAGACATTCTAGTGCTCAATGGACACGTGTGTGAGAAATTAACGCGTGCTCTGATACCACTCTATCACGACCCAAACCCGCCCCTGTAGGTTTGGCACCGTAACCGGCCAGTAATCCGAGGATTACCTACGGCCTCTGAGCAAATTAACAAATAGTAAGGGGCTGCGGAAGCAAATAAGAATATACAACGTCCATTGAGCTGTGCAGACTTATATGAGACAGAAAAATTTTAAACTTTTTTTTTTATATACAATTATACATATCATCCTCACGTCATTATATATATATATAGATTAGGAAGAAAGGGACTTAGTCCTCATTCTTTCAAAATACACATGACTTGAAAAACCAAACAAGAAAACATGACTTAAACTTTAAATTACATAACGACAACACTTAACACATCCGGAACCTCCACGGGAGGCACATAGGTTGGCTGACAGAACAGATTCTAGACAGATGCCTCTAAGCCTGGTCACGCGCCTGATCACCTACATACATAAATAATACAGTAAGCTAAAGCCCAGTGAATAATAACAGAGTAAAGGGTTTTAATGAATGATGTCCATCACAGAGTTAGAAATCAGAGTTTATATCAGAAACACAATCTTATCTGAAATAGAGTCTTATGCATATACAGATTTTCCAATCAAAAATAGATTCAGATACATGCTCATATTCATACTCAAACTCAGATTTTGCATAAGATCATATGTGGTACACCCATTAGCTATCAGATCAGGCAGGTCCTAAGACCACAACAGGCAGGTCCGAAGACCACAAAGTTGGTACCAACGACCACAAAGGTCCATCTCTTGCGCGCAAGTAGCCATGGTATTGTTACCCCCAGGCAAGGGCCATAGGCCACGGTATTGTTACCCCCGGGCGAGGGCCATCCGGACTAAGGGTGCCACAAGTACTTTTCAGAAAACTGGACATTCATTCATTCGTTTCCAACATATCATAGCTCTTCAAAGAATCAATCATTTCGTATCATAGTATACTGAAAATACATAATATTGAACATAACTTTACAAAGTTATTACTCACAGAGGGCTGCAGAGGCAAATCAGATAGACTGGACATATCAGATAAATCACGCAGATAATGGCGCGCGACCTACATAAGCACATAACATATACACATAGAAATACAATGTTATTTCCTTGATCAAACTTGACTTTCCTGCCTTTTCTGCCCAAGTAGTCTGAGATTCTATTACGTTTATTCTTTCTCATTTAAATAAACCGGGTTCTTATTTCACATATTCTTTCATTACTAAGTCCTTCTTTTCCAAATAGATTGATCCTTTACTTGGCTTATTAAACAATTACCACTAGATCAATGATTCATTCTTTAACTAACTAATCTATGTTGATTAGTAGCTTATTATTCTTTATTAAGTCATAAATTCCTTAGAACATTATCCACATGCATGAAATTGACATCAAAATTACTGGTTTTATATTCTTATAAATTTTTCAACTAGTTTCCATAATCTTGATATGTTGAATTTCTAAGGATTATCAACTAGTAGAACTGATTAGTACTTGTTCTTCAACTTTGATTAGTACTAATTGGGACTTAATTATACCTAATTGGGAAAGTTAAATTTGGATAATCTTGAGTTTGGGGACCAAACTCTTTTAAGGGGGGAAGACTGTAATAACCCTGACCCATAATTAACTATTAATCAGTATTTAAGGATGCTAATGAGTGGATTAAAATAAATTATGGGAATAATATGTAATTTGTATCATAATTGGCTTTTATTTGCTACCCATAGTAATATCTGATGAATTCCACTTTAAAATGAAAATTGAAAGCCTTATTGGCATCCAAACACGAAATTGATTATACCATTGTGTTATTTGGAATTTTTAGAACCTTATGGCACATTTAATTAAAATGTGATTAGGTATGATTAAATTAGATTAAATAACATTAAATCACATTAGTTCCATTATTTACCGAATTGCCACTTAGTGGCCTATCTCTACAACCTTATTAAAAATTTGATTAAAGCCTTAAGCACATTTTCTTTATTCTTCAGCCATATTTTGAGAGCAAAACGTGAGAAACATTTTAGAGAGAGAGGGAGAGCAATTCTAGAGAGAGAGGAGGAGAAAATTGAAGAAGAAATTCAAGAATTGCATGCACTCTTCAAGATTTAGCAAGTTTCTAACAAGAATAAGATCTAAGGTAGATTATTCATCCATTTATTTATGAATTTCAGTGTTATCTTGCATCATTCATGAGGATTATGAGTTTAATCATGTATTGGAGCTTAGAATGAGGAGTTATAGCTCAAATCATGCATGCATGCATAAATTTCCATGTTTTGAGTTTGAAATCAAAGGTTTCTTCCATGCATGTGTTAAATTCTCTTACATTTTGGTCATTCAACTTGTTTTTCACCAAATTACCAAGTTTGATCATGTTTTGGAAGGTTTGAATTGGAAGAAGTTCTTGCATGTTGATTTCATGGGTCAAATTGGGATTTAAGTTGGATTTTGAAGAAATGACAAGTTTTTGGGCCATGGTTTCTTGTTTTAATTCTTAAACCATGTTGTTTTATGAGTCTTCATGTGTTCTCTTCAGTTTGGGCCCAGAAAAATGAGTTTTGAAAGGTTGAATGTCGATTTTGAACTTGGTATTGTAATTTGGAAATTCCAGATTTTCCAGGCTCGCTCGAGCGAAGAGGTTCTCGCTCAAGCGACCACTCTGAAAACGTGAACCTCGATCGAGCGACCAAGAGCTCGCTCGAGCGTAAATTTCATGCTCCCAGAAGTTTTGCAGAATTTACAGATCGCTCGAACGAAGGGATGTGCGCTCGAGCGACCACTCACATCTTTGCATGCTCGCTCGAGCGAGGAAGGCTTCGCTCGAGCGAGGACCTGATTTTCAGAATTTTGGCTAAGTGTTACAAGACATGTTTTGACATCCTCATTGCATCTTAGGCATTCCTAAGCCTTAATTAAGCTATAGTAATGAGGTTATGGGCTAGAAACACACACTAATGAAAGAATGTAACAAGATATAGCATGTCAAGTGTGTGTGCGAGTTGAGCATTGAACTAAGAATGAATCACACTAAGAGAATGTAAGGGTGTGTGTGTTCTAAGCCATATGATAAGGATGAACATAAACCAACGTGATGTAAGCTAAGCCTTAATGGCCACACGAATGAGTAATGATGAGATACGTTGTGTTATGTGCCTTTGTGATTGTAGGTCAACGTCCGAGGAAGTGATTGACCATCTACGGAACCACTGTGAGTAACGTTATCGTAAAGATACGTTGATATAAAACTATGTTCCAAATGTGATATATCAAGCTATGATTTCTGAAATGATATATGTTTCTGTGAACGGATATCCATGTTTGAAATCTATTATGGCATCCATAGATAGTCCCAAGTCATGGGGGACAGCATGAAAATGCGGGTCCATGACAGTTACGAGATCTCGTTAGCCACTTCATTGTGGTGTTTGTTTAATCGGTGTCCGGGACCGGTTACTCTAGTCGGAAGACGTTTTGGTTATGTGATTTGTTCTATGGAGTATGCCATTATTATGTTCTGATATGAGATGATACTGATTATGCTATGATTTGTTTTATACATATGAAATGTTCGGGATTTCGTTCACTAACCCCTTTACCTTAATGTTATTCACTGGGCTTTAGCTCACTGTTTGTATATATATATTATAGGTGAGCATTCTGGAGTGCAAGCCCGAAGGTTTTGTGGGGGATTGTGTTTCTGTTGTCAGCCAAACCCGAAGGTCGTGACAACCCAAACCCGCCCCTATAGGTTTAGCATCGTAACCGGCCAGTAATCCTGGGATTACCTACGGCCTCTGAGACAAATTGACATAATATTAGGGGCTGCGGAAGCAAATAAGAATATACAACGTCCATTGAGCTGTGCAGACTTATATGAGACAGAAAAATTTTAAACTTTTTATTTACATATATACACATGACTTGAAGAACCAAACAAGACAACATAACTTAAACTTTGAATTACGTAACCATAACACTTAATATATCCGGAACCTCCACGGGAGGCACATAGGTTGGCTGACAAAGCAGATTCTAGACAGAAGCCTCTAGCCTGGTCACGTGGTTGATCACCTATATACATAAATAATAGAATGAGCTAAAGCCCAGTGAATAATAACAGAGTAAAGGGTTTAATGAATGATGTCCATCACAGAGTTAGAATCAGAGTTTAAAACTAATAACAAAAACACTTGGGCACATATGATAGTTAATTATGGGTCACGTTTAATCCAGTAAAATTGATTATCAACTAGTAGAACTGATTAGTCCATGTGCTCTGATACCACTCTGATACCTGTGTAGCCAATTAGCTCTTTTAGTTTCCATAATCTTGATAGTTTCCGACCCTGATTAGTACTAATTGGGACTTAATTATACCTAATAATAATTAAGAGGAAATCTAGGATTTAATTGCATGTGTGTTGCATGAATTTTGTGTTTTATCGATTTGTATTTTAAATTTTAATTCGCAAATTGGAAGCCTTATCGGCACCCGTTTTCGAAATTGATTAGTGTTTTGGACTCGTTAGATTTTATGTAATTTAATGGTGTATTTTTCCAAAATGTGATTAGGAATGATTAAATTAGATTAAAATAAGCTAAACCCATAAGTTGGCATAATTACCAAATTGCCATGGGGAGTGGGGCCATTGTTTATTATTGTTTAGAGCCTTCTTACATTGAATACAAGACATTACCTCTGCCTTCTTTTTCATTGTCCTGACCGACCAAGAAGAGAGGGTGAGAGGGAAGTGTGAGTTCATCTTGCCATTTAGAGAATTGCTTGGGAATTGAAGAATTTGAGGCATACATTGCATAGTTGAGCTTGTTCTTCTAACATACAAGACTTAGGTAAGAATTTCAACCCTATAATTGTGAGTTTAAACTAGTTCTTGCATGATTCTTGGTCAATTGAAGATTAAAGTCTAGATTGAGGTTGAAATTGTGGAGTTGGGTAGTGTATCTAGCATGCATGTACAAGTTCATGGAAGTAGAGGTTGTTGTGTATCTAGCTTCACATGCATGTTCATATTTTTTTACTAGAGTCCATGTACTCATCATGTTGTCCCAGAAAAATTACCACTTGATCATGTCTTGAAGCTTTAAAATGCATTTGAGTTCATGCATGTTGAATTACACTTTGTTCTTGAAATGGGTTTGTAAATGGTGATCAATGGACTCACTCTTGGGCAATGAATTTACAAATTGGCTTTTGAAACTTAATGTACTATGAGTTTAAAGTGTTTTTCCAGATTAGGGGCCCAAGAGGTTGAGTTTTTGGTTGAAGGATGCTTGGTTCGAACTTGGAAGGCAAATCTGGAAATTCCAGATTTTGCTTCCTCGCTCGAGCGAAGGATTCCTCGCTCGAGCGACCATCCTTTGTTCTGAGCTCCGCTCGAGCGAAGAAATGGTGGCTCAAGCGCACATTGCACGCCTTCAGGTTTTTGGTGCACGCAGACGCACGCTCGAGCGAAGGAAGGCTCGCTCGAGCGAAGCCTTTGATTTTGCAATCTCGCTCGAGCGAGAATCGAGCGACCATCGCGCGTAAAATTTCAGCAACCAGTACTTTTTCATTTCATCAGACCGCTCGAGCGAAGGACTCCTCGCTCGAGCGAACCCTTTGATTTTGCATGCTCGCTCGAGCGAAGGAAGGCTCGCTCGAGCGAGGCCTGCATTTTCAGCAACTTTTGAAAAATATTTTCTAAGGCATTTTTACACCCTCATTCCATCCTAGGCATTCCTAGGCCATGTTTAAGACTCTATACTAAGGGTAAGGGGTTAGGTACACACTTAGAACTGTTGATGTAAGTTTTGTACAATTGGAAGGTGTGATTCAAAGTGTGTATCCGTGATGTGTTATGTAGGTCACGTGCCGCAGCCTGTTTGACCCCTTTGACTTCACCTACTAGTGGCCACGCCCACTGTGAGTAATAACTTTGTAAAGATATGTTCAATGTTATGTATTTTCAGTATACGATGATACGAAATGATTGATTCTTGAACAGCTATGATATGTTGGAAATGAATGAATGAATGTCCAGTTTTCTGAAAAGTATTTGTGGCACCCTTAGTCGGATGGCCCTCGCCCGGGGGTAACAATACCGTGGCTGTTGGTACCAACTATGTTGTGGTCTTTGGACCTGCCTGTTGTGGTCTTCGAACCTGCCTGTTGTGGTCTTTGGACCTGCCTGTTGTGGTCTTCGGACCTGCCTGTTGTGGTCTTTGGACCTGCTTGTTGTGGTCTTCGGACCTGCCTGTTGTGGTCTTCGGACCTGCCTGTTGTGGTCTTCGGACCTGCCTGTTGTGGTCTTCGGACCTGCCTGATCTGATCACTAATGGGTGTACCACCTATAATCTTATGCAAAATCTGTATACGAATATGGAATCGAATATGAGCATGTATCTGAATCTGTTTCTGATTGGAAATCTGAAAATGCATAAGACTCTGTTTCGGATAAGATTATGTTACGGATATAAACTCCAATTTCTAATTTTGTAATGGACGTCATTCATTTAACCCCTTTACTCTGTTTATTATTCACTGGGCTTTCGCTCACAGTTTATTATATATATGTAGGTGAGCCGGCACAAGATCCTGGCCAGAGTTGATGGCCGCTTGTTTCCCTTTTTGGTCAGCCAACTGTTGCGCCTCCCGAGGAGGTTCCAGTCAAAGCCTAACCCCGAGGCAGTTTTGTTTCATGCTAGTCAACTGTTGGGTTTTGTAATGTCGGATCTTGGGACATGCTTATGTGAATATTTTTGTAAATATTGGTGTACTTGACTAGCATGCTATGTATATAAATAAGTTTTAAATTTTCTGTCCCATGTATGTCATCACAGCTCATTGGACCTTATTTATTTTACATTATTGCTTCCGCAGCCCCTTATTATTTGTTAATCTGTTTTGGAGGCCGTAAGTAATCCACGGATTACTGGCCGGTTACGTCGCTAAACCTATAGGGGCAGGTTTGGGTCGTGACAGTGCCCGAAAACGAGCTGTGTACCTGAAAATGAGTTGTGTGCCCGAAAATGAGCCGTGTGCCCGAAAACAAGCTGTGAGTCCGAAAATGGGCCGTGTGCCCGAAAATGAGTTGTGTGTCCGAAAATGATTTGTGTGCCCGAAAATGAGCCGTGTGCCCGAAAACGAGCTGTGAGTTCGAAAAAGAGCTGTAAGCCCGAAAATGAGCCGTGAGCCCGAAAATGAGCCGTGTGCCCAAAAACGAGCTGTGAGTCCCAAAACGAGCCGTGTGTCCAAAAATGAGCCGTGTGCCCGGATACGAGATGTGTGCCCGACAAGCAGCCGTCTGTCCGAAACGAGCCATGTGCCCGAAAACGGGCTGTGTGCCCGAAAAGGAGCCGTGTGCCCGAAACGGAGCCGTGTGCCTGAAAGCGAGCCGTGTGCCCGAAATGAGCAGTGTGCCCGAAATGAGCTATGTGCCCGAGAATGAGCGGTGTGCCCAAAAACGAGCTGGGTGCCCGAAAACGAGCCGTGTGCCCGAAAAAGGAGCATTGTGCCCAGAAAATAAGCCCTGTGCCCGAAAATGAATTGTGCGTTCGAAAATGAGCTGTGTGCCCGAAAACGAGCCGTGTGCCTGAAAAAGGAGCAGTGTGCCCGGAAAATGAGCCGTGTGCCAAAAAATGAGCTGTGTATCTGAAAACGAGCTGGCTATCCGAAAACAAGCCGTGTGCCCGAAAAATTTGGTCTCTGCCCGAAAACGAGCCAGGTGCCCGAAAACGAGCTTTCTGCATAGAAACAAGTTGTGTGCCCGAAAATGAGTTGTGTGCCCGAAAATGAGCTGTGACTCAGAAAACGAGCCGTGTCACCGAAAATGAGCCGTGTGGCCGAAAACGAGCCGTGTGCCCGAAAATGAGCTGTGAGTCTGAAAACGAGACGTGTGCCCGAAAATGAGCTGTGTGCCCGAAAATGAGTTGTGTGCCCGAAAACGAGCCGTCAGTCCGACAACGAGGCCTGTGCCTGAAAATGAGCGTTGTGCCTGAAAACGAGCCGTGAGTCCGAAAACGAGGCCTGTGCCCGAAAATGAGTGGTGTGCCCGAAAACGAACAGTGCGCCCGAAAACGAGGCGTGTGCCCGAAAATGAGCTTTGTGCCAGAAAATTAGCCGTGTGCCCGAAAACGAGCCGTGTTCCCGGATACGAGACGTGTTCCCGAAAATGATCTCTGTGCCAAAAAATGAGCTGTGTATCTGAAAACGAGCTGGCTATCCGAAAACAAGCCGTGTGCCCGAAAAATTAGGTCTCTTCCCGAAAACGAGCCAGGTGCCCAAAAAATGAGCTATGCGCCATGAAAAAGGAGTCGTGTGCCCGAAAACGAGCTTTCTGCCCGGAAACAAGCTGTGTGCCCAAAAGTGAGTTGTGTGCCCGAAAACGAGCTGTGTGCCCGAAAACGAGCTGTGTGCCCGAAAATGGGCCTTGTGCCCGAAAACGAGCTGTGACTCAGAAAACGAGCCGTGTCACCGAAAATGAGCCTTATGGCCGAAAACGAGCCGTGTGCCCGAAAATGAGCTGTGAGTCTGAAAATGAGACGTGTGCTCGAAAATGAGCCGTGTGCCCGAAAATGAGTTGTGTGCCCGAAAATGAGCCGTGTGCCCGAAAACAAGCTGTGAGTCCGAAAACGAGTCGTGTCTCCGAAAATGAGCCGTGTCCCGAAAATGAGCTGTGTGCCCGAAAATGATTTGTGTGCCCGAAAATGAGCCGTGTGCCCGAAAACGAGCAGTGAGTTCGAAAAAGGGCTGTGTGCCCGAAAATGGGCCGTGTGCCCGAAAATGAGCCGTGGGCCCCAGAACGAGCCGGGTGGCCGAAAATGAGTTGTGTGCCCGAAAATGATCCATGTGCCCGAAAACAAACTGTGAGTCCGAAAACGAGCCGTGTCTCTGAAAATGAGCCGTGTGCACGAAAACGAGCTATGAGTCCAAAAACGAGCCGTGTGCTCGAAACGGAGCCGTGTGCCCGAAAATGAGCTGTGAGCCCGAAAATGAGCCGTGTGCCCGAAAACGAGTCGTGTGCCCGAAAAAGGAGCATTCTGCCCGGAAAATGAGTCGTGTCCCCGAAATGAGTTGTGTGCCCGAAAATGAGCCTTGTGCCCAAAAACGAGCCATGAGTCCGAAAACAAGCCCTGTGCCCGAAAACGAGCCGTGTGCCCGAAAACGAGCCCTGTGCCCGAAAATGAGTTGTGTGCCCGAAAGGAGCCGCGTGCCCGAAAATGAGCTGTGTGTCTGAAAATGAGCCTGGTTCCCGAATACGAGCCGTGTGCCCGAAAATGAGCCATTTGCACGAAAAGAAGCTGTGTGCCCAAAAACGAGTCATGAGTTCGAAAACGAGCCGTGCGTCCGAAAACGAGCCGTGTGCCCGAATATAAGCCGTGTGCTCGAAAATGAGCCGTTTGCCCGAAACGAGCTTTGTGTCCGAATATTAGCCGTGTGCCCGAAAACGAGCCGTGTGCCTGAAAAAGGAGCATTGTGCTCGAAAAATGAGCCGTGTGCCAAGAAACGAGCTATGTATCTGAAAACGAGCTGTCTATCCAAAAACAAGCCGTGAGCCTGGAAAATTAACTCTCTGCCCGAAAACGAGCCATGTGCCCAAAAAATGACCTGTACGCCATGAAAAGGAGTCGTGTGCCCGAAAATGAGCTGTGTGCCCAGAAACAAGCTGTGTTCCCGAAAATGAGTTGTGTGCCCGAAAATGAGCTGTGTGCCCGAAAATGGGCCGTGTGCCCGAAAATGAGCTGTGACTTAGAAAACGAGCCGTGTCACCGAAAATGAGCCGTGTGGCCGAAAATGAGCAGTGTGGCCGAAAATGAGCTGTGTGCCCGAAAACGAGCCGTGAGTCCGAAAACGAGGCCTGTGACCGAAAACGAGTCGTGTGCCCGAAGACGGAGCCATGTGCCCGAAAATGAGCCGTGGGCCAGAAAACGAGCCGTGTGCCCGGATACGAGACGTGTGCCCGACATTGAGGCATTTGTCCGAAAACGAGCCATGTGCCCAAAAATGAGCCGTGTGCCCGAAAATGGGTTGTGTGCCCGAAAATGAGTTGTGTGCCCAAAAACGAGCTGTGAGTTCGAAAAAGGGCTGTGTGCCCGAAAATGAGCCGTATGCTTGAAAATGAGTCGTGGGCCGAAAAACGAGCTGTGTGCCCGAAAATGAGTTGTGTGCCCGAAAATGAGCCGTGTGCCCGAAAACAAACTGTGAGTCCGAAAACGAGCTGTTTCTACGAAAATGAGCCATGTGCCCGAAAACGAGCTGTGTGCCCGAAAATGATTTGTGTGCCCGAAACTGAGCCGTGTGCCCGAAACTGAGCTGTGTGCATGAAAACGAGCCGTGTGTCCGAAAACGAGCCGTGTGCACGAAAACGAGCTGTGAGTTCGAAAACGAACCGTGTGCCCGAAAACGAGCCGTGTGCCCGAAAATGAGCTATGTGCCCGAAAATGATTTGTGTGCCTGAAAATGAGCCATGTGCCCGAAAAAGAGCTGTATGCCCGAAAATGAGCCGTGTGCTCGAAAATGAGCCGTGGGCCTAAAAACAAGCTGTGAGTCCAAAAACGAGCCGTGTGTCCGAAAATCAGCCATGTGCCCGGATACGAGACGTGAGCCCAACAATGAGCCGTTTGCCCGAAAACGAGCCGTGTGTCCGAAATCGAGCCGTGTGCCCGAAAACGAGCTGTGTGCCCGAAAATGAGTTGTGTGCCCGAAAATGAGCCGTGTGCACGAAAACGAGCTATGAGTCCGAAAACTAGCCGTGTGCTCGAAACGGAGCCGTGTGCCCGAAAACGAGCCGTGTGCCCAAAAATGAGCGGTGTGCCCGAAAATGAGTTGTGTGGCCGAAAAGAGCTGTGTGCCCGAAAATGAGCTGGGTGCCCGAAAACGAGCCGTGTGCCCGAAAAAGGAGCATTTGTGCCCGGAAAATGAGCCGTGTACCCGAAAATGAGTTGTGTGCCCGAAAATGAGCCGTGTGCCCGAAAATGAGCCGTGTGCCCGAAAACGAGCCGTGAGTCCGAAAACAAGCCCTGTGCCCGAAAACGAGCCGTGTGCCCGAAAATGAGCCGTGTGCTCGAAAACGAGCCTTGTGCCCGAAAATGAGTTGTGTGCCCGAAAAGGAGCCACGTGCCCGAAAATGAGCTATGAGTCCGAAAATGAGCCGTCTGTCCAAAAATGAGCCGTGTGCTCGAATACGAGCCCTGCGCCCGAAAATGAGCCATTTGCACAAAAAGGAGCTGTGTGCCCAAAAACAAGTCGTGAGTCCGAAAACGAGCTGTGCGTCCGAAAACGAGCCATGTGCCCGAATATAAGCCGTGTGCCCGAAAATGAGCCGTTTGCCCGAAACGAGCTTTGTGTCCGAAAAATTAGCTCTCTGCCCGAAAACGATCCATGTGCCTGAAAAATTAGCTCTCTGCCCGAAATTTTGCACAAGTGTGTTTCTGAGTTGGAGCAAAGGTGTTCTGGAAGTTGGCAGCACTGTTGGTGTTCAAGCATGTGCAAACAAAAGCTGCAAAGGTAAGACGGTGGCATTTTCGGGAGGAGAATTCCAGCATGCATGCATCCCTCGTCACTCGAGGCCGTTTAATCACTTTATTAGTTAGTTGGAGCTAATTCATTCATGCAAGCATTGTAATTATTTACTTAATTAATTCGTATTGTAATTAATTAGTTTAATTTGGTTTGTAATAATTAGTTAACTAGAGTAGTTAATTAGTTTTGGTTTGTAATAGCTTAGCTTAATTAGCGTAGCTAGTTAGCATAGCTTATTCATTCGGACCCTCCTTCGTGAGGGCGTAATGTTGTAATAAGTGTGCATGCGTGTGTGTATGTCTTCCAACCCCACGTCTTTCTCCCTTTTATTTAGTCATTTTTGACGGTTAGATTAGGGTCATATTTCGAATAGCATACCTTATGCTTGCATGTTTGCATCCATTTATTTGTTTTGCATGCACCGACGCTCGGTGCATCATTCAAACTGCATCGTATTTTAATATCTTTTTTGAATACGTGTTTAATAGCATGTTGTTCAAAGTGATTCATATGCCATATTAGTAGCCGAGCCGTGTGCCAAAAAACGAGCTGTGTATCTGAAAACGAGCTGTCTATCCGAAAATAAGCCATGTGCCAGAAAAATTAGCTCTCTGCCCGAAAACGAGCCATGTGCCCAAAAAATGAGCTGTGCGCCATGAAAAGGAGTCGTGTGCCCGAAAACGAGCTGTGTGCCCGGAAACAAGCTGTGTTCTCGAAAATGAGCTGTGTGCCCGAAAATGAGCTGTGTGCCCGAAAATGAGTTGTGTGCCCAAAAATGGGCCGTGTGCCCGAAAACGAGCCGTGACTCAGAAAACGAGCCGTGTCACCGAAAACGAGCCGTGTCGCCGAAAACGAGCCGTGTCGCCGAAAATGAGCTGTGTGCCCGAAAACGAGCCGTGAGTCCGAAAACGAGGCCTGTGTCCGAAAACGAGTCGTGTGCCAGAAAACGAGCCGTGTGTTCAAAAACGAGCCGTGTGCCCGACATTGAGGCGTTTGCCCGAAAACGAGCCGTGTGCCCGAAAAGAAGCTGTGTGCCCGAAAACGAGCTGTGTGCCCGAAAATGAGCCGTGTGCCCGAAAATGGGCTGTGTGCCCGAAAATGAGTTGTGTGCCCAAAAATGTGCCGTGTGCACGAAAACGAGCCGTGTGCTCGAAAACGAGCCGTGCCCTGAAAATGAGCCGTGTGCCGGAAAATAAGCCGTGTGCCCGAAAATGAGTTGTGTGCCCGAAAATGAGCCGTGTACCCGAAAACGAGCTGTGAGTCCGAAAACGAGGCCTGTGCCCGAAAAGGAGCTGTGTGCCCAAAAACGAGCTGTGTGTCCGAAAACGAGCCGTGTGCCCGAAAACGAGCTGTGTGCCTGAAAATGAGTTGTGTGCCCGAAAATGAGCCGTGTGCCCGAAAACGAGCTGTGAGTCCGAAAATGGGCCGTGTGCCCGAAAATGAGTTGTGTCCGAAAATGATTTGTGTGCCCGAAAATGAGCCGTGTGCCCGAAAACGAGCTGTGAGTTCGAAAAAGAGCTGTGAGCCCGAAAATGAGCCGTGAGCCCGAAAATGAGCCGTGTGCCCAAAAACGAGCTGTGAGTCCGAAAACGAGCTGTGTGTCCGAAAATGAGTCGTGTGCCCGGATACGAGATGTGTGCCCGACAAGCAGCCGTCTGTCCGAAACGAGCCATGTGCCCGAAAACGGGCTGTGTGCCCGAAAATGAGCCGTGTGCACGAAAACGAGCTGAGTCCGAAAACGAGCCGTGTGCCCGAAACGGAGCCATGTGCTTGAAAGCGAGCCGTCTGCCCGAAATGGGCAGTCTGCCCGAAATGAGCTATGTGCCCGAGAATGAGCGGTGTGCCCAAAAATGAGCTGGGTGCCCGAAAACGAGCCGTGTGCCCGAAAAAGGAGCATTGTACCCAGAAAATAAGCCCTGTGCCCGAAAATGAGTTGTGCGTCCGAAAATGAGGTGTGTGCCCGAAAACGAGCCGTGTGCCTGAAAAAGGAGCAGTGTGCCCGGAAAATGTGCCGTGTGCCAAAAAATGAGCTGTGTATCTGAAAACGAGCTGGCTATCCGAAAACAAGCCGTGTCCCCGAAAAATTTGGTCTCTGCCCGAAAACGAGCCAGGTGCCCAAAAAATGAGCTGTGCGCCATGAAAAAGGAGTCGTGTGCCCGAAAACGAGCTTTCTGCACGGAAACAAGTTGTGTGCCCGAAAATGAGTTGTGTGCCCGAAAATGAGCTGTGTGCCCGAAAACGAGTTGTGTGCCCGAAAATGAGTTGTGTGCCCGAAAATGGGCCATGTGCCCGAAAATGAGCTGTGACTCAGAAAACGAGCCGTGTCACCGAAAATGAGCCGTGTGCCCGAAAATGAGCTGTGAGTCTGAAAACGAGACGTGTGCCCGAAAATGAGCTGTGTGCCCGAAAATGAGTTGTGTGCCCGAAAACGAGCCGTGTGCCCGAAAACGAGCCGTCAGTCCGACAACGAGGCCTGTGCCCGAAAATGGGCGTTGTGCCTGAAAACGAGCCGTGAGTCCGAAAACGAGGCCTGTGCCCGAAAATGAGCGGTGTGCCCGAAAACGAGCAGTGCGCCCGAAAACGAGGCGTGTGCCCGAAAATGAGCTTTGTGCCAGAAAATTAGCCGTGTGCCCGAAAACGAGCCGTGTTCCCGGATACGAGACGTGTGCCCGAAAATGATCTCTGTGCCCGAAAATCAGCCGTGTGCCCGAAAATGAGTTGTGTACCCGAAAACGAGCCATGTGCACGAAAACGAGCCATGTGCTCGAAAACGAGCCATGTTCCCAAAAACGAGCCGCGTGCCAGAAAATGAGCCGTGTGCCCGAAAACGAGCCGCGTGCCCGAAAACGAGCCTCGTGCCCGAAAACGAGTTGTGTGACCGAAAATGAGGTGTGTGCCCGAAAATGAGCCGTGTGCACGAAAAAAAGCTGTGAGTCCAAAAACGAACCGTGTGCCCGAAATGGAGCTGTGTGCTCGAAAATGTGCGGTGTGCCCGAAAATGAGTTGTGTGCCAAAAAACGAGCCGTGTGCCCTAAAAAGGAGCATTGTGCCCGAAAAATGAGCCGTGTACCCAAAAATGAGGCCTGTGCCCACACAGCTCGTTTTTGGACTCACAGCTCGCTTTCGTGCACACGGCTCATTTTCGGGCACACAACTCATTTTCGGGCACACGGCTCATTTTCGGACACACGGGTCCTTTTCGGTCACACAACTCGTTTTGCAGGCACACCGCTCGTTTTCGGACACACTGCTCGTTTTCGGGCACACGGCTCCTTTTCGGGCGCACGTCTCATTTTTGGTGACACGGCTCGTTTTCGGAGTCACAGCTCATTTTCGGGCACACGGCTCGTTTTCGGGCACACGGCTCATTTTCAGACACACGGCTCGTTTTCGGACTCAGAGCTTGTTTTCGGGCACACAGCTCCTTTTCGGTCACACAACTCATTTTCGGGCACACGACTCGTTTTCGGGCACACAGCTCATTTTCGGACACACAACTCGTTTTCGGGCACATGGCTTGTTTTTGGGCACACGGCTCATTTTAGGGCACACGACTCATTTTCGGTGACACGGCTAGTTTTCGGAGTCACAGCTCGTTTTCGGGCACACGGCTCATTTTCGGGCACACAACTCATTTTCGGGCGCACATCTCATTTTTGGGCACACGGCTCATTTTCGGGCACACGGCTCGTTTTCGGACTTAGCTCGTTTTCGGGCACATAACTCTTTTTCGGTCACACAGCTCGTTTTCGGGCAAATGGCTCATTGTCGGGCACACGGCTCATTTTCGGACACACGGCTCGTTTTCGGACTCACAGCTCGTTTTTGGGCACACGGCTCATTTTCGGGCACACGGCTCGTTTTCGGGGCACACGGCTCGTTTTCGGGCAAGCGGCTCCTTTTCAAGCACAAGGCTCGTTTTCGGACTCACAGCTCATTTTCGGGCACACGGCTCTTTGTCGAGCACACACCTCATTTTCGTGTAGACGGCTCACTTTCGTGCACACAACTCATATTCTGGCACACAGCTCATTTTCAGGCACACGGCTTAATTTCGGGCACACGGCTTGTTTTCGGGCACATGGCTCGTTTTGGGACACACAGCTCGTTTTCGGGCACACGCCTCGTTTTCGGGCACACGGCTCATTTTCAGACACACGTCTCATTTTCGGTGACACGACTCGTTTTCGGAGTCACAGCTCGTTTTCGGGCACAAGGCTCCTTTTCGGCACACGGCTCCTTTTCGGTGACACGGCTCGTTTTCGGAGTCACAGCTTGTTTTCGGGCACACACCTCATTTTCGGGCGCACGGCTCGTTTTCGGGCACACGGCTCATTTTCGAACACACCGCACATTTTCGGACTCACAACTCGTTTTCGGGCACACGGCTCCTTTCCGGTCACACAACTCATTTTCGGGAAGACCGCTCGTTTTCTGGCACAGCGCTCGTTTTCGGACACACAGCTCGTTTTCGGGCACACGGCTCCTTTTCGGGCACACGTCTCATTTTCGGTGACACGGCTCGTTTTCGGAGTCACAGCTCGTTTTTGGGCACACGGCTCATTTTTAGACACACGGCTCGTTTTCGGACACATAGCTCGTTTTCAGGCACACAGCTCCTTTTCGGTCACACAACTCATTTTCGGGCACACGACTCGTTTTCGGGCACACGGCTCATTTTCGGACACACAACTCGTTTTCGGGCACACGGCTCCTTTTCGGGCACACGTCTCATTTTCGGTGACACGGCTCGTTTTCGGAGTCCCAGCTCGTTTTCAGGCACACAACTCATTTTCGGGCACATGGCTCGTTTTCGGGCACACGGCTCATTTTCGGACACACGGCACGTTTTCGAACTCACAGCTCGTTTTCAGGCACACGGCTCCTTTTCGGTCACACAACTCATTTTCGGGCACACGGCTTGTTTTTGGGCACACGGCTCATTTTAGGGCACACGACTCATTTTCGGTGACACGGCTAGTTTTCTGAGTCACAGCTCGTTTTCGGGCACACGGCTCATTTTCGGGCACACAACTCATTTTCGGGCGCACAGCTCATTTTCGGGCACACGGCTCATTTTCGAGCACATGGCTCGTTTTCGGACTCAGCTCGTTTTCGGGCACATAACTCTTTTTCGGTCACACAGCTCATTTTCGGGCAAATGGCTCACTGTCGGGCACACGGCTCATTTTCGGACACACGTCTCGTTTTCAATCTCACAGCTCGTTTTCGGGTACACGGCTCATTTTCGGGCACACAACTCATTTTTGGGCACAGAGCTCATTTTCGGGGACACGGCTCGTTTTCGGGCACACGGCTCCTTTTCGAGCACAGAGCTCATTTTCGGACTGACAACTCATTTTCGGGTAAACGGCTCATTTTCGTGCACACATCTCATTTTCAGGCACATAATGCATTTTCAGGCACACGGCTTAATTTCGGGCACAAGGCTCGTTTTCGGGCACACGGCTCGTTTTGGGACACACAGCTCATTTTCGGGCACACGGCTCGTTTTCGGGCACACGGCTCGTATTCAGGCACACGGCTCGTATTCGAGCACACGGCTCGTTTTCGGACTCACGGCTCGTTTTCGGTCACACAGCTCGTTTTCGGGCACACAGCTCGTTTTCGGGCAAACGCCTCCTTTTCGGGCACACGGCTCGTTTTCGGGGACACAACTCCTTTTTTGGGCACACGGCTCATTTTCGAGCAGACAGCACATTTTCGGGCACACAGCTAGTTTTCAGGCACACCACTCATTTTCGGACACACGGGTCGTTTTCGGACTCATAGCTCGTTTTCGAGCACACGGGACCTTTTCGGTCACACCGCTCGTTTTCGGGCACACCGCTCGTTTTCAGACACACAGTTCGTTTTCGGGCACACGGCTTCTTTTCGGGCACACGTCTCATTTTCGGTGACACGGCTCGTTTTCGGGCACGTGGCTCGTTTTCGGGCACACGGCTCATTTTCGGACTCATAGCTCGTTTTCGGGCACACAGCTCCTTTTCGTTCAATCAACACATTTTCGGGCACACGACTCGTTTTCGGGCACACGGCTCATTTTCGGACACACAACTCGTTTTCTGGCACACGGCTCATTTTCTGGCACACGGCTCAGTTTCGGTGACACAGCTCGTTTTCGGAGTTACAGCTCGTTTTCGGGCACACAACTCATTTTCGGGCACACGGCTCATTTTCAGACACACGACACGTTTTCAGACTTACAGCTCGTTTTCAGGCACACGGCTCCTTTTCGGTCACACAACTCATTTTCGGGCACACGACTTGTTTTTGGGCACACGGCTCGTTTTAGGGCACACGACTCATTTTCGGTGACACGGCTAGTTTTCTGAGTCACAGCTCGTTTTCGGGCACACGACTCATTTTCGGGCGCACAGCTCATTTTCGGGCACATGGCTCGTTTTCGGACTCATCTCGTTTTCGGGCACATAACTCTTTTTCAGTCACACAACTCATTTTCGGGCAACTGGCTCAATGTCAGGCACATGGCTCATTTTCGGACACACGTCTCGTTTTCAGACTCAGCTCGTTTTCGGGTACACGGCTCATTTTCAGGCACACAACTCATTTTCGGGCACAGAGCTCATTTTCGGGGACACGGCTCCTTTTCGAGCACAGGGCTCGTTTTCGGACTCACAGCTCATTTTCGGGCACACGGCTCTTTGTCGAGCACACACCTCATTTCCGGGTAGACGACTCATTTTCGTGCACACAACTCCTTTTCAGGCACACGGCTTAGTTTCGGGCACACGGCTCGTTTTGGGACACACAGCTCGTTTTCGGGCACACAGCTCGTTTTCGGGCACACGGCTCGTATTCGGGCACACGGCTCATTTTCGGACACACGGCTCGTTTTCAGACTCACATCTTGTTTTCGGTCACACAGCTCGTTTTCGGACACATGGCTCGTTTTCGGGCACACAGATCGTTTTTGGGCAAACGCCTCATTTTCGGGCACACGGCTCGTTTTCGGGGACACAACTCCTTTTTTGGCCACACGGCTCATTTTTTAGGAGACATCACATTTTCAGGCACACAGCTCGTTTTCGGGCACACGGCTCATTTTCGGACACACGGGTCGTTTTCGGACTCATAGCTCGTTTTCGGGCACACGGGTCCTTTTCGGTCACACAACTCCTTTTCGGGCACACCGCTCGTTTTCGGACACACAGCTCGTTTTCGGGCACACGGCTCCTTTTCGGGGGCACGTCTCATTTTTGGTGACACGGCTCGTTTTCGGAGTCACGGCTCGTTTTCGGGCACACGGCTCGTTTTCGGACTCATAGCTTGTTTTCGGCCACACGGCTCCTTTTCGGTCACACAACTCATTTTCGGGCACACGACTCGTTTTTGGGCACACGGCTCATTTTCAGACACACAACTCGTTTTTGGGCACACGGCTCCTTTTTGGGCACACGGCTCATTTTCGGTGACACGGCTCGTTTTCGGAGTCACAGCTCATTTTTGGGCACACAACTCAGTTTCGGGCACACGGCTCATTTTCGAGCACACGGCTCATTTATGGACACATAGCATGTTTTTGGACTCACAGCTTGTTTTCGGGCACACGGCTCCTTTTCGGTCACATAACTCATTTTCGGGCACCCGGCTCGTTTTAGGGCACACGGCTAGTTTTCGGAGTCACAGCTCGTTTTCGGGCACACGGCTCATTTTCGGGCACACAACTCATTTTCGGGCGCACAGCTCATTTTCGGACACACGGCTCATTTTCGGGCACACGGCTCGTTTTCGGACTCAGCTCGTTTTCGGGCACATAACTCTTTTTCGGTCACACAGCTCGTTTTCGGGCAAATGGCTCAATGTCGGGCACACGGCTCATTTTCGGACACACGGCTCGTTTTCGGACTCACATCTCGTTTTCGGGCACACGGCTCATTTTCGGGCACACAACTCATTTTCGGGCACAGAGCTCATTTTCGGAGGACACGGCTCGTTTTCGGGCACACGGCTCCTTTCCGAGCACAGGTCTCGTTTTCGGACTCACAGCTCATTTTCGGGCACACGGCTCTTTGTCGAGCACACAACTCATTTTCGTGTAGACGGCTCATTTTCGTGCACACAACTCATATTCAGGCACACAGCTCATTTTCAAGCACACGGCTTAATTTCGGGCACACGGCTCATTTTCGGGCACATGGCTCGTTTTGGGGCACACAGCTCGTTTTCGGGCACACGGCTCGTTTTCGGACACACGGCTCGTTTTCGGACTCACAGCTCGTTTTCGGGCACACTGCTCATTTTCAGACACATGGCTCGTTTTCGGGCACACAGCTCGTTTTTGGGCAAACGCCTCATTTTCGGGCACACGGCTCGCATTCGGGCCACACGGCTCATTTTTGGACACACAGCACGTTTTCTGACTCACAGTTCATTTTTTGGCACACGGCTCACTTTCAGGCAAACAACTCATTTTCGGGCACACAGCTCGTTTTCGGGCACATGGCTCATTTTCGGGCAGACAGCTCGTTTTCGTACTCAGCTTGTTTTCAGGCACACAGCTCGTTTTCTAACACACGGCTCGTTTTCGGGCACACAGCTCGTTTTCAGGGAAACGCCTCATTTTCGGGCACACGGCTCCTCTTTGGGCACACGGCTCATTTTTGGACACACGGCTCGTTTTCGGACTCACTGGTCGTTTTCAGGCACACGGCTCATTTTCAGACACACGGCTCGTTTTCGGGCACACGGCTCGTTTTTGGACTCACAACGCGTTTTCGGGCACACAACTCATTTTTGCGCACACATCTCACTTTCAGGCACACGGCTTGTTTTCGGGCACACAACTCGTTTTCGGGCACAGGGCTCTTTTTCAGACACGCCGCTCATTTTCGGGCACACAGCTCGTTATCAGACAAACGCCTCATTTTCGGGCACACGGCTCCTATTCAGGCACACGACACATTTTCAGACACTCGACTCATTTTTGGGCACACAAATCATTTTCGGGCACAGCTCATTTTCGGGCACACGGCTCGTTTTCGGGCACAGGGCTCGTTTTCGGACTCACAGCTCGTTTTCGGGCACCCGGCTCATTTTCGGGCACATAACTCATTTTCGTGTAGACCGCTCATTTTCGGGCACAAGGCTCGTTTTCAGGCACACGGCTCGTTTTCGGGCACGCAGCTCATTTTCGGGCAAACGACTCATTTTCAAGCACACGGTTTGTATTCTGGCACACGGCTCATTTTTGGACACACGGCTCATTTTCGAACTTATAGCTTGTTTTCGGGTACACAGCTCCTTTTCCAGGGCACACAGCTCGTTTTCGGGCACACAACTCATTTTCGGGCACACGCCTCCTTTTCCAGGCACACGGCTCATTTTCGGGCACACAACTCATTTTCGAGCACAACGGCTCCTTTTCATGGGACACAGCTCATTTTTTTGGGCTCATGGCTCGTTGTCGGGCAGATAGCTAATTTTTTGGGCACACAGCTCATTTTCGGGCACACAGCTCATTTTCAGGCACACGGCTTAATTTCGGGCACACGGCTCGTTTTCGGACACACGGCTTCTTTTCGGGCACACAGCTCATTTTCAGGCAAACGGCTCATTTTCAAGCACACGGCTCGTATTCGGGCACATGGCTCATTTTCAGACACACGGCTCGTTTTCAGACTTACAACTCATTTTCGGGCACACGGCTCACAGCTCGTTTTCGGGCACGCGGCTCATTTTCGGGCACACGTCTCGTTTTCAGGCACACGGCTCGCTTTCGGACATACGGCTTGTTTTCGGACACAGGGCTCGTTTTCGGACTCACAGCTCGTTTTCGGGCACACGACTCATTTTCGGGCACACAACACATTTTCGGGCACATGGCTCATTTTCAGGCACACGGCTCGTTTTCGAACACACGGCTTGTTTTCGGGCACACAGCTTATTTTCGGGCAAATGGCTCATTTTCAAGCACACGGCTCGTTTTCGGGCACAAGGCTCATTTTCAGACACACGGCTCGTTTTCGGACTTACAGCTCGTTTTCGGGCACACTGCTTGTTTTCGGGCACACAGCTCGTTTTTGGAAACAGCGCTCATTTTCGGGCACACAGCTCGTTTTCGGACTCACAGCTAGTTTTCGGGCACATGGCTCATTTCCGTGTGCACGGCTCGTTTTCGGGCACACAGCTTATTTTCGGGCACCAGGCTCGTTTTCGGGCACACGGCTCATTTTCGGACACACAGCTCGTTTTCGGGCACACGGCTCCTTTTTCGGGAACAAGGCTCGTTTTCGGGGACACAACTCCTTTTTTGGGCACACGACTCATTTTCGAGCAGACAGCACATTTTCGGGCACACAGCACGTTTTCGAACACACAGCAAGGTTTCGGGCACAGGGTTTACTTTCGGGCACACAGCTCGTTTTCGGACACACTACTCGTTTTCGGGTAGACGGCTCATTTTCGGGCACATATCTCATTTTCGGGCACGCAGCTCATTTTCTGGCATACGGCTCATTTTCGGGCACACGACTAATATTCGGACACATAGCACGTTTTCGGGCAAACGGCTCATTTTCGGGCACACGGCTTGTTTTTAGGCACACGGCTCGTTTTCGATCAAACTGCTCATTTTCAGGCACACGGCTCGTTTTCGGACTCACAACTCATTTTCGGGCACACGGCTCATTTTCAGGCACACAACACATTTTCGAGCACAGGGCTCGTTTTCGGACAAACAGCTCGTTTTCCGGCACCCGGCTCATTTTCGGGTAGACGGCTCATTTCCGGGCACACGGCTCATTTTCGGGCACACAGCCCATTTTCAGCACACGGCTCATTTTCGGGCACACAGCTTAATTTCAGGCACACGGCTCGTTTTCAGACACACGGCTTCTTTTTGAGCACACAGCTCATTTTCAGGCAAACGGCTCATTTTCAAGCACACGGCTCATTTTCAGACACACGGCTCGTTTTCAGACTTACAGCTCATTTTCGGGCACACGGCTCACAGCTCGTTTTCGGGCACACGGCTCGTTTTCGGGCACACGGCTTAATTTCGGCCACACGGCTCATTTTCGGGCACACGGCTCGATTTCGAACACGGCTTGTTTTCAGGCACACAGCTCATTTTCGGGCAAACGGCTCATTTTCGGGCACACGGCTCGTTTTCGGGGACCCGGCTCGTTTTCTAGCAAACTGCTCATTTTCGGACTCACGGCTCATTTTTGGGCACACGACTCATTTTCGGGCACACAACACATTTTCGAGCACACGGCTCGTTTTCGGGCACACAGCTCGTTTTCAGACAAAACAGCTCATTTTCGGGCACCCGGGTCATTTTCGGGCACACAACTCATTTTCGGGTAGACAGCTCAATTTCGGGCACACGGCTCATTTTCGGGCACACAGCTCATTTTCAGGCACACGGCTCGTTTTCGGGCACACGGCTTAATTTCGAGCACACGGCTCGTTTTCGGACACACGGCTTCTTTTCGGGCACACAGCTCATTTTCAGGCAAACGGCTCATTTTCAAGCACATGGCTCGTATTCGGGCACACGGCTCGTTTGCGGACACACGGCTCGTTTTCGGACACACAGCTAGTTTTCGAGCACACAGCTCATTTCCGGGCACACGGCTCGTTTTCGGGCACACAGCTTATTTTTGGGCACCCGGCTCGTTTTCGGGCACACGGCTCGTTTTCAGACACAGAGCTTGTTTTCGGGCACACGGCTCATTTTTCGGGCACACGGCTCGTTTTCGGGGACACGACTCCTTTTTTGGGCACACGGCTCATTTTCGAGCAGATAGCACATTTTCGGCCACACAGCTCATTTTCGAACACACAACAAGTTTTCGGGCACTGGGTTAACTTTCGGGCACACAGCTCGTTTTCGGGTAGAAGGCTCATTTTCGGGAACATATCTCATTTCCGGTCACGCAACTCATTTTCGGGCATACGGCTCGTTTTCGGGCACACAGCTAATATTCGGACACATAGCTCGTTTTCGGGCAAACGGCTCATTTTTAGACACACGGCTCATTTTCGGACTCACAGCTCGTTTTCGGGCCCACGGCTCATTTTCGGGCACACAACACATTTTCGAGCACACGGCTCGTTTTCGGGTACACGGCTCATTTTCGGGCACACGGCTCATTTTCGGGAACACAGCTCGTTTTCGGACAAACAGCTCGTTTTCGGGCACCCGGCTCATTTTTGGGCACACAACTCATTTTAGGGTAGACGGCTCATTTTCGGGCACGCAACTCATTTTCGGGCATACGGCTCATTTTCGGGCACACGGCTAATATTCGGACACATAGCTCGTTTTCGGGCAAACGGCTCATTTTCGGGCACACGGCTCGTTTTCGGGGACCCGGCTCGTTTTCGAGCAAACTGCTCATTTTCAGACACACGGCTCGTTTTCGGACTCACAGCTCGTTTTCGGGCACACGGGTCATTTTCGGGCACACAGCACATTTTCGAGCACACGGCTCGTTTTCGGGCATATGGCTCATTTTCGGGTACACAGGTTCATTTTCAGGCACACGGCTCGTTTTCGGACAAACAGCTCGTTTTCGGGCACCCGGCTCATTTTCGGGCACACAACTGATTTTCGAGTAGACGGCTCATTTTCGAGCACACAGCTCATTTTCAAGCACACGGCTCGTTTTCGGGCACACGGCTCGTTTTCGGACACACGGCTTCTTTCAGGGCACACAGCTCATTTTTAGGCAAATGGCTCATTTTCAAGCACACGGCTCGTATTCGGGCACACGGCTCATTTTCGGACACCCGGCTCATTTTCGGACTTACAGCTCATTTTCGGGCACACGGCTCATTTTTAGGCACACGTCTCGTTTTCAAGCACACGGCTCGTTTTCGGACATACGGCTCGTTTTCGGACTCACAGCTCGTTTTCGGACTCACGGCTCATTTTCGGACCCACAGCTCGTTTTCGGGCACACGACTACTTTTTTGACACAACTCATTTTCGGGCACAGGGTTAACTTTCGGGCACATGGCTCATTTTCGGGCACATATCTCATTTCGGGCACGCAGGTCATTTTCGGACACGGCTCGTTTTCGGACTCAGCTCGTTTTCGGGCACACGGCTCATTTTCGGGCACATGACTCATTTTCGGGCACACGGCTCATTTTCGGGCACACAACACATTTTCGGGCACACGGCTCGTTTTCGGGCACATGGCTCATTTTCAGACTCACAGCTCGTTTTCGGGCACATGGCTAATTTTCGACCACACAACTCATTTTTTAGCACACAGCTCATTTTCCGGCACATGGCTCATTTTCGGGCACACGGCTTGTTTTCGGACACATGGCTCGTTTTTGGACTCACAGCTTGTTTTGCGCACACGGCTCATTTTCGGGCAAACGGCTCATTATCGGGCACATGTCTTGTATTCGGGCACACGACTCATTTTCAGACACACGACTCATTTTCGGTCACACGACTCATTTTCGGGCACACGGCTTGTTTTTGGGCACACGGCTCGTTTTAGGGCACACAGCTCGTTTTAGGGCACACGACTCATTTTCGGTGACACGGCTAGTTTTCTGAGTCACAGCACGTTTTCGGGCACACAGCTCATTTTCGGGCACACACCTCATTTTCGGGCGCACAGCTCATTTTCGGGCACACGGCTCGTTTTCGGGCACACAGCTCGTTTTCGGGCACACGGCTCATTTTCGGGCACACGGCTCGTTTTCGTGCACACAGCTCGTTTTCGGGCACACGGCTCCTTTTTGGACTCACGGCTCGTATTCGGACACACTGCACGATTTCGGGTAGATGGCTCATTTTCGGGCACACATCTCATTTTCGGGCGCACAACTCATTTTCGAGCACACGACTCATTTCTGAGCATGCAGCTCGTTTTTCGAGCACCCGGCTCGTTTTCGGTCAGACGGCTCGCTTTCGGACACACGGCTCGTTTTCGGGCACATAGATTGTTTTTGGCCAAACTTCTCTTTTTCGGGCACACGGCTCATTTTCGGACACACGGCACGTTTTCGGACTCACAGCTCGTTTTCGGGCACACGCATCATTTTCGGGCACACAACTCATTTTCGGGCACACGGCTCGTTTTCGGGCACACGGCTCATTTTTGGGCACACGGCTCTTTTTCGGACTCACAGCTCGTTTTCGAGCACCTAGTTCATTTTCGGGCACACAACTCATTTTTAGGCACACAGCTCATTTTCGGGCACACGGCCCGTTTTCGAGCACACGGATCATTTTTGGGCACTAGGCTCATTTTCGGACACACGGCTCATTTTCGGGCACACGGCTCGTTTTCAGGAACTCAGCTCGTTTTTGGAAACAGGGCTCATTTTCGGGCACAAAGGCTCGTTTTCGGGCTCACGGCTCATTTTCGGACAAACGGCTCGTTTTCGGACTTACAGCTCGTTTTCGGGCACACGGCTCATTTTCGGGCATACGGCTCGTTTTTGGACACACGGCTCTTTTTCAAACTCACAGCTCGTTTTCGGGCACACGACTCCTTTTCGGGCACACGACACCTTTCCGGGCAAACAGTTCATTTTCGGGCAAACGGCTTAATTTCAGGCACACGGCTCGTTTTTAGGCACACGGCTCGTTTTCGGGCACACAGCTCATTATCGGGCACACAGCTCATTCTCGGGCACACGGCTCGTTTTCGGGCACACGGCTCATTTTCGGACTCACAGCTCGTTTTCGGGCACACACCTCATTTTCGGCCACACAGCTCATTTTCGGTCACACGGCTCGTTTTTGGGCAAAGGGCTTAATTTCGGGCACACGGCTCGTTTTCTGGCGCACGGCTCATTTTTCGACAGACGGCCTGTTTTCGGGCACACAGCTCATTTTCGGGCAAACGGCTCATTTTCAAGCACACGGGTCGTATTCGAGCACACAGCTCATTTTCGGACCGAAAGCTCGCTTTCGGGGACACGGCTTGTTTTCGGGCACACAGCTCGTTTTCGGGCACACGGCCCATTTTTAGGCACACGGCTCGTTTTCGGACACACGGCTCGTTTTCGGGCACACAGCTCATTTTCGAGCACACGGCTCGTTTTCGGGCACACGACTCATTTTCGGGCACACAACTCATTTTCGAGCACACGACTCATTTCAGAGCACGCAACTCGTTTTTCGAGCACACCTCTCATTTTCGGGCACGCAGCTCGTTTTCGGGCACACGGCTCGTTGTCGGACACACGGCTCGTTTTCGGGCGCATAGATTGTTTTTGGCCAAACTTCTCTTTTTCGGGCACACGGCTCATTTTTGGACACACGGCTCGTTTTCGGACTCACAGCTCGTTTTCGGGCACACGCATCATTTTTGGGCACACGACTCATTTTCGGGCACACGGCTCATTTTCGGGCACACGGCTCGTTTTCTGACTCACAGCTCGTTTTCGGGGACACGGGTCCTTTTCGATCACACAACTCCTTTTCGGGCACACCGCTCATTTTCGGACACACAGCTCGTTTTCGGGCACACGGCTCCTTTTCAGGCACACTTCTCATTTTCGGTGACACGGCTCGTTTTCGGAGTCACAGCTCGTTTTCGGGCACACGATTCATTTTCAGACACACGGCTCGTTTTCGGGCACACAGCTCCTTTTCGGTCACACAACTCATTTTCGGGCACACGACTCGTTTTCGGGCACACGGCTCATTTTCGAACACACAACTCGTTTTCGGGCACACTGCTCCTTTTCGGGCACATGGCTCATTTTCGGTGACACGGCTTGTTTTCGGAGTAACAGCTCGTTTTCGGGCACACGGCTTGTTTTTGGGCACACGGCTCGTTTTAGGGCACACGACTCATTTTCGGTGACACGGCTAGTTTTCTGAGTCACAGCTCGTTTTCGGGCACACAATTCATTTTCGGGCGCACAGCTCATTTTCGGGCACACGGCTCGTTTTCGGGCACACGGCTCATTTTCGGGCACACGGCTCGTTTTCGGGCACATGGCTCCTTTTTGGACTCACAGCTCGTATTCGGACACACTCCTCGATTTCGGGTAGATGGCTCATTTTCGGGCACACATCTCATTTTCGGGCGCACAGCTCATTTTCGAGCACACGACTCATTTCTGAGCACGCAGCTCGTTTTTCGAGCACCCGGCTCATTTTCGGTCACACGGCTCGTTTTCGGACGCACGGCTCGTTTTCGGGCGCATAGATTGTTTTTGGCCAAACTTCTCTTTTTCGGGCACACGGCTCATTTTCGGACACACGGCTCGTTTTCGGACTCACAGCTCGTTTTCGGGCACACACATCATTTTCGGGCACACAACTCGTTTTCGGGCACACGGCTCATTTTTGGGCACAAGGCTCTTTTTCGGACTCACAGCTCGTTTTCTAGCACCTAGTTCATTTTCGGGCACACAACTCACTTTTAGGCACACAGCTCATTTTTGGGCACACGGCCCGTTTTCGGGCACACGGATCATTTTTGGGCACAAGGCTCATTTTCGGACACACGGCTCATTTTCGGACTTACAGCACGTTTTCGGGCTCACGGCTCGTTTTCAGGCACACAGCTCGTTTTTGGAAACAGGGCTCATTTTCGGGCACACGGCTCGTTTTCGGGCTCACGGCTCATTTTTGGACAGACGGCTCGTTTTCGGACTTACAGCTCATTTTCAGGCACACGGCTCGTTTTCGGGCACACGGCTCATTTTCGGGCACACGGCTCGTTTTTGGACACAAGGCTCTTTTTCGGACTCACAGCTCGTTTTCGGGCACACGACTCCTTTTCGGGCACACGGCTTAATTTCAGGCACACGGCTCGTTTTTAGGCACACGGCTCGTTTTCGGGCACACAGCTCGTTTTCGGGCAAACTGCTCTTTTTTGGGCCCACGGCCCATGTTCGGACACACAGTTCGTTTTCGGGCTTACGGCTCGTTTTTGGGCACACAGCTCATTCTCGGGCACACGGCTCATTTTCGGGCACACACCTCATTTTCGGCCACACAGCTCATTTTCGGTCACACGGCTCGTTTTTGGGCAAAGGGCTTAATTTCGGGCACAGGGCTCGTTTTCGGGCGCGCGGCTCATTTTCCGACTGACGGCTTCTTTTCGGGCACACAGTTCATTTTCGGGCAAACGGCTCATTTTCAAGCACACGGCTCGTATTCGAGCACACAGCTCATTTTCGGACCGAAAAGCTCGTTTTCGGGGACACGGCTCGTTTTCGGGAACACAGCTCGTTTTCGGGCACACGGCTCGTTTTCGGGCACACGGCTCATTTTCGAGCACACGGCTCGTTTTCGGGCAGACGGCTCATTTTCGGGCACACGACTCATTTTCGAGCACACAACTCATTTTCGAGCACACGACTCATTTCAGAGCACGCAGCTCGTTTTTCGAGCACACCTCTCGTTTTCGTGCACACAGCTCGTTTTCGGGCACACGGCTCGTTGTCGGACACACGACTCGTTTTCGGGCGCATAGATTGTTTTTGGCCAAACTTCGCTTTTTCGGGCACACGGCTCATTTTCGGACACACGGCTCGTTTTCGGACTCACAGCTCGTTTTCGGGCACACGGCCCATTTTTGGGGACACGGCTCGTTTTCGGGCACACGGCTCGTTTTCCGACTCACAGCTCGTTTTCGGGCACACGGGTCCTTTTCGGTCACACAACTCCATTTCGGGCACACCGCTCGTTTTCGGACACACAGCTCATTTTCGCGCACACGGCTCCTTTTCGGGCACACGTCTCATTTTCGGTGACACGGCTCGTTTTCGGAGTCACAGCTCGTTTTCGGGCACACGGCTCATTTTCAGACACACGGCTCGTTTTCAGACTCATAGCTCGTATTCGGGCACACAGCTCCTTTTCGGTCACACAACTCATTTTTGGGCACACGACTCGTTTTCGGGCACACGGCTCATTTTCGAACACACAACTTGTTTTCGGGCACACTGCTCCTTTTCGGGCACACGGCTCATTTTCGGTGACACGGCTCGTTTTCGGAGTCACAGCTCGTTTTCGGGCACACAACTCATTTTCGGGCACACGGCTCGTTTTCGGGCACACGGCTCATTTTCAGACACACGGCACGTTTTCAGACTCACAGCTCGTTTTCAGGCACACGGCTCCTTTTCTGTCACACAACTCATTTTCGGGCACACGGCTTGTTTTTGGGCACACGGCTCGTTTTAGGGCACACGGCTCGTTTAAGGGCACACGACTCATTTTCGGTGACACGGCTAGTTTTCTGCGTCACAGCTCGTTTTCGCGCACACAGCTCATTTTCGGGAGGAGCTCATTTTCTGGCACACGGCTCGTTTTCGGGCACACAGCTCGTTTTCGGGCACACGACTCATTTTCGGGCACACGGCTCGTTTTCGGGCACACGGCTCCTTTTTGGAGTCACGGCTCGTATTCGGACACACTGCTCGATTTCGGGTAGATGGCTCATTTTCGGGCACACATCTCATTTTCGGGCGCACAGGTCATTTTCGAGCACACGACTCATTTCTGAGCACGCAGCTCGTTTTTCGAGCTCCCGGCTCGTTTTCGGTCAGACGGCTCGTTTTCGGACACACGGCTCGTTTTCGGGCGCATAGATTGTTTTTGGCCAAACTTCTCTTTTTCGGGCACACGGCTCATTTTCGGACACACGGCTCGTTTTCGAACTCACAGCTCGTTTTCGGGCACACGCATCATTTTCGGGCACACAACTCATTTTCGGGCACACGGCTCGTTTTCGGGCACACGGCTCATTTTTGGGCACACGGCTCTTTTTCGTACTCACAGCTCGTTTTCGAGCACCTAGTTCATTTTCGGGCACACAACTCATTTTTGGGCACACGGCCCGTTTTCGGGCACACCGATCATTTTTGGGCACAAGGCTCATTTTCGGAGACACGGCTCATTTTCGGACTTACAGCACGTTTTCTGGCACACGGCTCGTTTTCAGGCACACAGCTCGTTTTTGGAAACAGGGCTCATTTCCGGGCACACGGCTCGTTTTCGGGCTCACGGCTCTTTTTTGGACAGACGGCTCGTTTTCGGACTTACAGCTCGTTTTCGGGCACACGGCTCGTTTTCGGGCACACGGCTCATTTTCGGGCACACGGCTCGTTTTTGGACACACGGCTCTTTTTCGGACTCACAGCTCGTTTTCGGGCACACGACTCCTTTTCGGGCACACGACTCCTTTCCGGGCAAACAGTTCATTTTCGGGCACACGGCTTAATTTTAGGCACACAGCTCGTTTTTAGGCACACGGCTCGTTTTCGGGCACACAGCTCGTTTTCGGGCAAACTGCTCTTTTTCGGGCCCACGGCCCATCTTCGGACACACGGTTCGTTTTCGGGCTTACGGCTCGTTTTCGGGCACACAGCTCATTATCGGGCACACGGCTCGTTTTCGGGCACACGGCTCATTTTCGGACTCACAGCTCGTTTTCTGGCACACACCTCATTTTCGGCCACACAGCTCATTTTCGGTCACACGGCTCGTTTTTGGGCAAAGGGCTAAATTTCGGGCACACGGCTCGTTTTCGAGCGCACGGCTCATTTTCCGACAGACGGCTTGTTTTCGTGCACACTGCTCATTTTCGGGAAACGACTCGTTTTCAAGCACACGGCTCATATTCGAGCACACAGCTCATTTTCAGACCGAAAGCTCGCTTTCGGGGACACGGCTCATTTTCAGGCACACAGCTCGTTTTTGGGCACACGGCCCATTTTCGGGCACACGGCTCGTTTTCGGACACACGGCTCGTTTTCAGGCACACAGCTCATTTTCGAGCACACGGCGAATTTTCGGGCACACGGCTCATTTTCGGGCACACGACTCATTTTCGGTCACACAACTCATTTTCGAGCACACGACTCATTTCAGAGCACGCAGCTCGTTTTTCGAGCACACCTCTCGTTTTCGGGCACACAGCTCGTTTTCGGGCACACGGCTCGTTGTCGGACACACGGCTCGTTTTCGGGCGCATAGATTGTTTTTGGCCAAACTTCTCTTTTTCGGGCACACGGCTCATTTTCGGACACACGGCTCATTTTCGGACTCACAGCTCATTTTCGGGCACACGCATCATTTTTGGGCACACGACTCATTTTCGGGCACACGGCTCGTTTTCGGGCACACGGCTCGTTTTCCGACTCACAGCTCGTTTTCGGGCACCTAGTTCATTTTCGGGCACACAACTCATTTTTGGGCACACAGCTCATTTTCGTGGACACGGCTCGTTTTCGGGCACACGGCTCATTTTCGGGCTCACGGCTTGTAGTCTTACACACTGCTCGATTTCGGGTAGACGGCTCATTTTCGGGCACACATCTCATTTTCGGGCACACAGCTCATTTTCGAGCACACGACTCATTTCAGAGCACGCAGCTCGTTTTTCGAGCACACCTCTCGTTTTCGGGCACACAGCTCGTTTTCGGGCACACGGTTCGTTATCGGACACACGGCTCGTTTTCGGGCGCATAGATTGTTTTTGGCCAAACTTCTCTTTTTCGGGCACACGGCTCATTTTCGGACACACGGCTCGTTTTCGGACTCACAGCTCGTTTTCGGGCACACGCATCATTTTTGGGCACACGACTCATTTTCGGGCACACGGCTCCTTTTCGGGCACACGGCTCGTTTTCCGACTCACAGCTCGTTTTCGGGCACCTAGTTCATTTTCGGGCACACAACTCATTTTTGGGCACACAGCTCATTTTCGTCCACACGGCTCGTTTTCGGGCACACGGATCATTTTCGGGCATACGGCTCGTTTTCGGGCACACGGATCATTTTCGGGCATACGGCTCGTTTTCAAACACATGGTTTGTTTTCGTGCACAAAGCTCATTTTCGGGCAAACGGGTCATTTTCGGGCACACAGCTCATTTTGGGGCACACGGCTCCTTTTCGGGCACACTGCTCCTTTTCGGGCACACGGCTCGTTTTCGAACACACGGCTTGTTTTCGGGCACAAAGCTCATTTTTGGGCAAACGGGTCATTTTCGACACACAGCTCATTTCGTGCACAGGGCTCGTTTTCGGGCACACGGCTCATTTTCGGGCTCATTTTCGGGCACACGGCTCGTTTTCGGACTCACAGCTCGTTTTCGGGCACACGGCTCCTTTTCGGGCACACAACTCATTTTCGGGCACACAGCCCATTTTCGAGCACACGGCTCATTTTTTGGGCACACGACTCATTTTCGGGCACCGGGCTCGTTTTCGGACTCACGACTTGTATTCGGACACACTGCTCGATTTCGGGTAGACGATTTATTTTCGGGCCGACATCTCATTTTCTGGCACGCAGCTCATTTTCGGGCACACGACTCATTTCCGAGCACGCAGCTCATTTTTCGAGCAGACGGCTCATTTTTGGGCACACAGTTCATTTTCGGGCACAGTGTTACCTTTCGGGCACACAGCTCGTTTTCGGACACGCTGCTCATTTTCGGGTAGACGACCCATTTACGGGCACATATCTCATTTTCGGGCATACGACTCGTTTTCAGGCACACGGCTAATATTTGGACACATAGCTCGTTTTTGGACAAACGGCTCATTTTCGGGCACACGGCTTAATTTTGGGCACACGGCTAGTTTTCGGGTACACGGCTCGTTTTCGGGCACACAGCTCCTTTTCGGGCAAACTGCCCTTTTTCGGGCACAGGGCTCATTTTTGGGCACACAGCTCATTTTTAGGCACACTGCTCGTTTTCGGGCACACGGCTTCTTTTCGGGCACACAGCTCATTTTCAGGCAAGCGGCTCATTTTCAAGCACACGGCTCGTATTCGGGCACACGGCTCATTTTCGGACACACGACTCGTTTTCAGACTTACAACTCATTTTTGGGCACACGGCTCATAGCTCGTTTTCGGGCACACGGCTCATTTTCGGGCACACTTCTCGTTTTCAAGCACACGGCTCGTTTTCGGACATGCGGCTCGTTTTTGGACTCACAGCTCGTTTTCGGACACACGGCTCATTTTCAGACTCAGCTCGTTTTCAGACTGACAGCTCGTTTTCGGGCACACGACTCCTTTTCGGACTCACAACTCATTTTCGGGCACAGGGTTAACTTTCGGGCACACAGCCCGTTTTCTGACACATAGCTCGTTTTCGGGCACACAGCTCGTTTTCGGGCAAACGCCTCATTTTCGGGCACACGGCTTGTTTTCGGACTCACAGCTCGTTTTCGGGCACACGGCTCATTTTCGAGCACAAAACCCATTTTCGGGCACACGGCTCATTTTCGGGCACACGGCTCGTTTTCGGACTCACAGCTCGTTTTTGGGCTCACAACTCATTTTCGGGCACACATCTCATTTTCAGGCACACGGCTTGTTTTCGGGCTCACAACTCATTTTCAGGCACACGGCTCTTTTTCGGACACGGGGCTCGTTTTCGGGCACACAGCTCATTTTCGGGCACACGGCTCGTTTTCGGGCACACAGCTCGTTTTCAGGCACAGGGCTCATTTTTGGACTCACAGTTCGTTTTCGGGCACCCGACTCATTTTTGGGCACACAACTCATTTTCGTGTAGACTGCTCATTTTCGGGCACACAGCTCATTTTCGGGCACACGGCTTAATTTCGGGCACTCGGCTCGTTTTCAAGCACACGGCTCGTATTCTGGCACACGGCTCATTTTCGGACACACGGCTCGTTTTCAAACTTTCAGCTCGTTTTCGGGCCCACGGCTCCTTTTCCAGGCACACAACTCGTTTTCGGGCACACGCCTCCTTTTCCAGGCACCCGGCTCATTTTCAGACACATGGCTCATTTTCGGACTCACAACTCGTTTTCGGGCACACAACTCATTTTCGAGCACACTGCTCCTTTTCATGGGACACAGCTCATTTTTTGGACACATTGCTCGTTTTCAGGCAGATAGCTAATTTTTCGGGCACACGGCTCGTTTTCAGGAACACGACTTGTTTTCAAATAGACAGCTCATTTTCAGATACACAGCTCATTTTTGCGCACACGACTTATTTTCCGGGCACAATGCTCCTTTTTCGGGCACACGGCTCATTTTCGGGCACACGGCTCATTTTCGGGTACACGGTTCGTTTTCAGGCACACGGCTCCTTTTCGGGCACACATCTCATCTTCGGACACATAGCTCATTTTTGGACACACAACTCGTTTTCGGGCACACGGCTCATTTTCGGAAACACGGCTCGTTTTCGGACTCACAACTTGTTTTCGGGTACACGACTCATTTTCGGGCACACGGCTTGTTTTCAAATAGACAGCTCGTTTTTAGATATACAGCTCGTTTTTGGGCACACGACTCATTTTCGGGCACAATGCTCCTTTTTCTGACACATGGCTCGTTTTCGGGCACACAGCTCGTTTTCGGGTACACGGCTCGTGTTCGGGCACGCGGCTCGTTTTCGGGTTCACGGCTCGTTTTCGGGCGCACGACCTGTTTTCGAGGACACAGCTCCTTTTTGGCACACAACTCGTTTTCGGACATACTACTCGTTTTCGGGTAGACGACTCATTTTCGGGCACACAGCTCATTTCCGGGCACACGGCTCATTTTCGGGCAAACGGCACGTTTTCGGGCAAACTGCTCTTTTTCAGGCACACGGCTCATTTTCAGACACACAGCTCGTTTTCGGGCAAACTGCTCTTTTTCGGGCACACGGCTCATTTTCGGACAGGCGGCTCATTTTCAGACTTACAGCTCATTTTCGGGCACACACTCGTTTTTGGACACACGGCTCTTTTTCGGACTCACAGCTCGTTTTCGGGCACACGGCTCCTTTTCGGGCACACAACTCCTTTCCGGGCAAACAGCTCATTTTCGGGCACACGGCTTAATTTCAGGCACACGGCTCGTTTTCAGGCACACGGCTCGTTTTCGGGCACACAGCTCATTTTCGGGCAAACTGCTCTTTTTCGGGCCCACGGCCCATGTTCGGACACATGCGTCGTTTTCAGGCTCACGGCTCGTTTTCGGGCACACAGCTCATTCTCAGGCACACGGCTCGTTTTCGAGCACACGGCTCGTTTTCGGGCGCACGTCTCATTTTCGGACTCACAGCTCGTTTTCGGGCACACACCTCATTTTCGGGCACACACCTCATTTTCGGTCACACGGCTCGTTTTTGGGCAAAGGGCTTAATTTCGGGCACACGGCTCGTTTTCGGGCGCACGGCACATTTTCCGACACACAGCTTGTTTTCCGGCACACAACTCATTTTCGGGCAAATGACTCATTTTCAAGCACACGGCTCGTATTCGAGCACATAGCTCATTTTCGGAATGAAAGCTCACTTCCGGGGACACAGCTCGTTTTCGGGCACACAGCTCGTTTTCAGGCACACGGCCCATTTTCGGGCACACGGCTCGTTTTTGGGCACACGGCTCGTTTTCGGGCACACTGCTCATTTTCGAGCACACGGCTCCTTTTCGGGCACACGGCTCGTTTTCGGGCACACGGCTCCTTTTCGGACTCACGGCTCGTATTCGAACACACTGCTCGATTTTGGGTAGACGGCTCATTTTTGGGCACACATCTCATTTTCGGGCACACAGCTCATTTTCGAGCACACGACTCATTTCTGAGCACGCAGCTCGTTTTTCGAGCACACGGCTCGTTTTCGGGCACACGGCTCGTTTTCGGGAGCATAGATTGTTTTTTGCCAAACTTGTCTTTTTCGGGCACACGGCTCATTTTCGGACACACGGCTCGTTTTCGGACTCACAGCTCGTTTTCAGGCACACGCATCATTTTCGGGCACACAACTCATTTTCGAGCACATGGCTCGTTTTCGGACTCACAGATCGTTTTCGAGCACCTAGTTCATTTTCGGGCACACAACTCATTTTTGGGCACACAGCTCATTTTCGGGCAGACGGGTCATTTTCGGGCACACGGCTCGTTTTCGAACACTCGGCTTGTTTTCGGGCACAAAGCTCATTTTCGGGCAAACGGGTCATTTTCGGGCAAACGGGTCATTTTCGGGCACACGGCTCATTTTCGGGCACACTGCTCCTTTTCGGGCACACGGCTCGTTTTCGAACACACGGCTTGTTTTCGGGCACAAAGCTCATTTTTGGGCAAACGGGTCATTTTCGGGCACACAGCTCATTTCGGGCACACGGCTCGTTTTCGGACTCACAGCTCGTTTTCGGGCACACGGCTCCTTTTCGGGCACACAACTCATTTTCGGGCACACAGTCCATTTTCGAGCACACGGCTCATTTTTCGGGCACAGGGCTCATTTTCGGACTCACGGCTTGTATTCGGACACACTGCTCGATTTCGGGTAGACGGTTCATTTTCAGACAAACATCTCATTTCGGGCATGCAGCTCATTTTCGAGCACACGACTCATTTCCGAGCACGCAGCTCATTTTTTGAGCAGACGGCTTGTTTTCGGGCACATAGCTCATTTTCGGGCACAGGGTTACCTTTCGGGCATACAGCTCGTTTTCGGACACACTGCTCATTTTCGGGTAGACGACCCATTTACGGGCACATATCTCATTTTCGGGCATACGGCTCGTTTTCCGACACACGGCTCGTTTTCAGACACACGGCTAATATTCGGACACATAGCTCGTTTTTGGACAAACGGCTTAATTTTGGGCACACGGCTAGTTTTCGGGCACACGGCTCATTTTCGGGCAAACTTCCCTTTTTCGGGCACAGGGCTCATTTTCGGACACACGGCTCGTTTTCGGACTCACAACGCGTTTTCGGGCACACGACTCGTTTTTGGACTCACAGCTCGTTTTCGGGCTCATGGCTCGTTTTCGAACACACGGCTCGTATTCTGGTCTGCGGCTTATTTTCAAGCATACGGCTCATTTTCGGACACACGGCTCATTTTCAGACTTACAGCTTGTTTTCGGGAGCACAACTCATTTTCGGGCACACAACTTGTTTTTGGAAACAAGGCTCATTTTTGAACTCAGCTCGTTTTCGGGCACCCGGCTCATTTTCGGGAACAAAACTCATTTTCGGGTAGACCGCTCATTTTCGGGCACACAACTAATTTTTGGGCACACGGCTCGTTTTCAGGCACATAACTTATTTTTGGGCACCCGGCTCGTTTTCGGGCACACGGCTCATTTTCGGACACAGAGCTCGTTTTCGAGCACACGGCTCATTTTCGGGCACGCAACTCATTTTGGATACACGGCTCGTTTTCGGTCACACGTCTCGTTTTTGGACTCACATCTAGTTTTCGGGCACACGGCTCATTTCCGAGCACGCGGCTCATTTTCGGGCACACGGCTCGTTTTCGGGCACACAGCCCATTTTCGAGAACAAGGCTCGTTTTCGGACAAACAACTCATTTTCGGACAAACAACTCATTTTCGAGCACGCGGCTCATTTTCGGGCACACAGCTCATTTTCAGGCACACGGCTTGTTTTCGGGCACGCAGCTCGTTTTCGAACACACGGCCTCTTTTCGGGCACACAGCTCATTGTCAGGCAAATGGCTGATTTTCAAGCACACGGCACGTATTCGGGCACACGGCTCATTTTCGGACACACGGCTCGTTTTCGGACTTATAGCTCATTTTTGGGCACACGGCTCATAGCTCGTTTTCGAGCACACGGCTCATTTTCGGGCACATGGCTCGTTTTCGAGCACACGACTTAATTTCGGGCACACGGCTCGTTTTCGAACACACGGCTTGTTTTCGGGCACATAGCTCATTTTCGGGCAAACGGCTCATTTTCCAGCACACGGCTCGTATTCGGGCACAAGGCTCATTTTCGGACACACGGCTCGTTTTCGGACTTACAGCTCGTTTTCGGGCACACGACTCGTTTTTGGGCACACAGCTCGTTTGCGGACAGACGGCTCGTTTTCGGACTCACAGCTAGTTTTCGGGCACACGGCTCATTTCCGAGCACACGGCTCGTTTTCGGGCACACAACTTATTTTCGGGCATCGGGCTCGTTTTCGAGCACACGGCTCGTTTTCGGACACACAGCTCGTTTTCGAACACAAAGCAAGTTTTCGGGCACAGGGTTAACTTTTGGGCACACAGCTCATTTTCGGAGACACTGCTCGTTTTCGGGTAGACGGCTCATTTTCGGGCACATATCTCATTTTCGGGCACGCAGCTCATTTTCGGGCATATGGCTCATTTTCGGGCACACGACTAATATTCGGACACATAGCACGTTTTCGGGCAAACGGCTCATTTTCGGGCACACGGCTCGTTCTCGGGCACACGGCTCGTTTTTGAGCAAACTGGTCATTTTCAAACACACGGCTCGTTTTCAGACTCACAGCTCGTTTTCGGGCACAAAAAACATTTTTGAGCACCCGGCTTATTTTTGGGCACAGGGCTCGTTTTTGGACAACCAGCTCGTTTTCGGGCACCCAGCACATTTTCGGCCACACAACTCATTTTCGGGTAGACGGCTCATTTCCGGGCACACGACTCATTTTCGAGCAGACAGTACATTTTCGGGCACACAGCTCGTTTTCGAACACATAGCAAGTTTTCGGGCACATGGTTAACTTTCGGGCAAACAGCTCATTTTCAGACACACTGCTCATTTTCGGGTAGACGGTTCATTTTCGGGCACATATCTCATTTTCGGGCACGCAGCTCATTTTCGGGCATACGGCTCGTTTTCGGGCACACGGCTAATATTCGGACACATAGCACATTTTCGGGCAAACGGGCTCATTTTCGGGCACACGGCTCGTTTTCGAGCAAATTGCTCATTTTCTGACACACGGCTCGTTTTCGGACTCACAGCTCGTTTTCGGGCACACGGCTCATTTTCGGGCACACAAAACATTTTCGAGCACCCGGCTCATTTTCGGGCACAGGGCTCGTTTTCGGACAAACAGCTCGTTTTCGGGCACCCGGCTCATTTTCGGGCACACAACTCATTTTCGGGTAGACGGCTCATCTTCGGGCACACGGCTCATTTTCAGGCACACGACTCGTTTTCAGGCACACAGTTTAATTTCAGGCACACGGCTCATTTTCGGGCACACGGCTCGTTTTCAAACACGCGGCTTCTTTTCGGGAACACAGCTCATTTTCAGGCAAACGGCTCATTTTCAAGCACATGGCTCGTATTCGGGCACGCGGCTCATTTTCGTACACACGGCTCGTTTTCGGACTTACAGCTCATTTTCGGGCACACGACTCACCGCTCATTTTCGGGCACACGGCTCATTTTCGGGCACACGGGGCATTTTTGAGCACACGGCTTAATTTCGGGCACACGACTTGTTTTCGGGCAAATGGCTCATTTTCAAGCACACGGCTCGTATTCGGGCACAAGGCTCATTTTCGGACACACGGCTTGTTTTCGGACTTACAGCACGTTTTCGGGCACACGGCTCGTTTTCAGGCACACAGCTCGTTTTTGGAAACTGGGCTCATTTTCGGGCACACGGCTCGTTTTTGGGCTCACGGCTCGTTCGCGGACACACGGCTCGTTTTCGGAGTCACAGCTAGTTTTCGGGCACACGGCTCATTTTCGGGCACACGGCTTATTTTCGGATACCCGGCTCGTTTTCGGGCACACGGCTCGTTTTAAGACACAACTCGTTTTCGGGCACACGGCCCATTTTTCGGGCACACTCCTTTTTTGGGCTCACGGCTCATTTTCGAGCAGGCAACACATTTTCGGGCACACAGCTCGTTTTCGAACACACAACAAGTTTTCAGGCACAGGGTTAACTTTCGGGTACACAGCTTGGTTTCGGACACACTGCTCGTTTTCGGGTAGACGGTTCATTTTCGGGCACATATCTCATTTTCGGGCATACAACTCATTTTCGGGCACACGGCTAATATTCGGACACAACTCGTTTTTGGGCACACGGCTCGTTTTCGAGCAAAATTCTCATTTTCAGACACAGGGCTCATTTTCGGGCACACAACACATTTTCGAGCACACGGCTTGTTTTCGGGCACACGACTCATTTTTGGGCACAGGGCTAGTTTTCGGGCAAACAGCTCGTTCTCGAGCACCCGGCTCATTTTCGGGCACACAACTCATTTTCGGGCACACGGCTCATTTTCGGGCACACAGCTCATTTTCAGGCACACGGCTAATTTCTGGGCACACGGCTCGTTTTCAGGCACACAACTTATTTTTGGGCACCCGGCTCGTTTTCGGGCACATGGCTATTTTTCAGACACAGAGCTCGTTTTTGAGCACGCGACTCTTTTTCGGGCACACAACTCATTTTGGATACACGGCTCGTTTTCGGACACGTCTCGTTTTCAGACTCACAGCACATTTTCGGGCACACGGCTCGTTTTCAGGCACACGGCCTAATTTCGGTCACGGCTCATTTTCGGATACACGACTCGTTTTCGAACACAGGGCTTGCTTTCGGGCACACGGCTAATTTTCAGGCAAACGGCTCATTTTGAACCACACGGCTCGTATTCAGGCACAAGGCTCATTTTCTGACACACAGCTCGTTTTCGGACACAGGGCTTGTTTTTGGACTCACAGCTCGTTTTCGGGCACACGGCTCATTTTCGGGTACACAACTCATTTTCGGGCACACAACTCGTTTTTGGGCACACGGCTCCTTTTCAGGCACAAGGCTCGTTGTCGGACTCATAGCTCGTTTTCGGGCACACGGCTCTTTTTCGATCACACACCCCATTTTCTGGTAGACGGCTCATTTTCGTGCACACAACTTATTTTCGGGCACACAGCTTAGTTTCGGGCACACGGCCTGTTTTCGGGCACAGGGCTCGTTTTGGGACACACGGCTCGTTTTCGGGCCCACAACTCGTTTTCGGGCACACGGCTCATTTTTGGACACACGGCATGTTTTCTGACTCACAGTTCTTTTTCAGGCACACGGCTCATTTTCAGGCAAACAACTCATTTTCGGACACACAGCTCATTTTCGGGCACACGGCTCGTTTTCGGGCACATGGCTCATTTTCGGGCACACGGCTCGTGTTCAGACTCACAGCTCGTTTTCGGGCACACGGCCCTTTTTCGGACACGCGGCTCGTTTTCGGGCACAAAGCTCATTTTTAGGCAAACGCCTCATTTTCGGGCACACGGCTCCTATTCGGACACACGGTTCATTTTCGGGCACAGAGCTCATTTTCAGGCACACGGCTCATTTTCGGGCACAGGGCTCGTTTTCGGACTCACAGCTCGTTTTCGGGCACCCAGCTCATTTTCGGGCACAGATCTCATTTTCGTGTAGACCGCTCATTTTCGGGCACACAGCTAATTTTCGGGCACACGGCTCGTTTTTGGGCACACGGCTTAATTTCGGGCACAAGGCTCGTTTTTGGGCACACGGCTTGTTTTTGGGCACACAGCTCATTTTCGGGCAAACGGCTCATTTTCGGGCAAACGGCTCGTATTCTAGCACACGGCTCATTTTCGGACACGCGGCTCGTTTTCGAACTTACAGCTCATTTTCGGGCACACGGATCCTTTTCTAGGCACACAGCTCGTTTTCGGGCACACACCTCCTTTTCCAGGCGGACGGCTCATTTTCAGACACGGCTCATTTTCGGACTCAGAGCTCGTTTTCGGGCACACAACTCATTTTCGAGCACACGGCAACTTTTCATGGGACACAGCTCATTTTTGGGGCACATGGCTCATTTTCGGGCAAATAGCTAATTTTTCAGGCACACAGCTCATTTTCAGGCACACGGCTCGTTTTCGGGCACACTGCTCGTTTTCGGGCACACGGCTCGTTTTCGGACACACGGCTTCTTTTCGGGCACACAGCTCATTTTCAGGGAAACAGCTTATATTCAAGCACACGGCTCGTATTCGGGCACACGGCTCATTTTCGGACACAGCTCATTTTCAAACTTACAGCTCATTTTCGGGCACACAGCTCACAGCTCGTTTTCGGGCACACGGCTCATTTTCGGGCACACATCTCGTTTTCAGGCACAAGGCTCGTTTTCGGACATACGGCTCGTTTTCGGACTCAGAGCTCGTTTTCGGGCACACGACTCCTTTTCGGACACACAACTCATTTTCAGCCACAGGGTTAACTTTCGGGCACACAGCTCATTTTCGGACACACTGCTCGTTTTCGAGAAGACGGCTCATTTTCGGGCACATATCTCATTTTCGGGCACGCAGGTCATTTTCAGGCATACGGCTCGTTTTCGGACTCACAGCTCGTTTTCGGGCACATCGCTCATTTTCGGGCACACAACACATTTTCGGGCACACGGCTCGTTTTCAGGCACACGGCTCATTTTCGGACTCACCTCTCGCTTTTGGCCGCACAACTCATTTTCGGGCACACAGCTCATTTTCGGGCACACGGCTTGTTTTCGGACACACGGCTCCTTTTCGGGCACACGGCTCATTTTCGAACACACGGCTAGTTTTCGGGCACACGGCTCGTTTTCGGACACACGGCTCGTTTTTGGATTCATAGGTCGTTTTCGAGCACACGGCTCATTTTTAGGTACACAACTCATTTTCGGGTACACGGCTTGTTTTCGGGCACACGGCTCCTTTTCGGACTCACAGCTCGTTTTCGGGCACACGGCTCTTTTTCGAGCACACAACTCATTTTTGGGTACACGGCTCATTTGCAGGCACACAACTCATTTTCGGGGACGCAGCTCATTTTCAGGCACACGGCTTAATTTCGGGCACACGGCTCGTTTTCGGGCACATGGCTCATTTTGGCACACACGGCTCGTTTTCGGGCACACAGCTCGTTTTCGGGCAGACGGCTCATTTTCGGACACACGGCTTGTTTTCGGACTCACAGCTTGTTTTCGGGCACACAGCTCGTTTTCAGACACACGGCTCGTTTTCGGGCACACAGCTCTTTTCGGGCAAACGCCTCATTTTCGGGCACCCGGCTCGCATTTGGGCACACGGTTCATTTTTGGACACACGACACGTTATCTAACTCAGTTCGTTTTCAGGCACACGGCTCATTTTCAGGTAAACAACTCATTTTCGGGCACACAGCTCATTTTCGGGCACATGGCTCGTTTTCGGGCACACAACTCATTTTTCAGGCACACGGCTCTTTTACGGACACGCGGCTCGTTTTCAGGCAAACGCCTAATTTTCGAGCCCACGGCTCCTATTCGGACATAGCTCATTTTCAGGCACACAACTCATTTTCGGGCACACGGCTCGTTTTCTGGCACACGGATGATTTTCGGGCACAGGGCTCGTTTTCGGACTCAGCTCGTTTTCGGGCACCCGGCTCATTTTCGGGCACACAACTCATTTTCGTGTAGACCCCTCATTTTTTGGCACACAGCTCATTTTCGGGCACACGGCTTAATTTCGGGCACACGGCTCGTTTTCGGGAACACGGCTCGTTTTTGGGCACACAGCTCATTTTCAGGCAAACGGCTCATTTTCAAGCACACGGCTCGTATTCGGGCACACGGCTCGTTTTCGGACACACTGCTCGTTTTCGGGCACACGGCTTCTTCTCTAGGCACACAGCTCGTTTTCGGGCACACGCCTCCTTTTCGAGGCACACGGCTCATTTTCAGACACACGGCTCATCTTCGGACTCATAACTCGTTTTCGGGCACATAACTCATTTTCGAGCACACGGCTCCTTTTCATGGGACACAGCTCATTTTTTGGGCACATGCCTCGTTTTAGGGCAAATAGCTAATTTTTTGGGCACACGGCTTGTTTTAGGGAACACGGCTTGTTTTCGGATAGACGGCTCATTTTCAGATACACAGCTCGTTTTTGGGCACACGACTCATTTTCCAGGCACAATGCTCCTTTTTCGGGCACACGGTTCATTTTCGGGCACACGGCTCGTTTTCGGGCACACATCTCCTCTTCGGACACACAGCTCGTTTTTGGACTCACAGCTCATTTTCGGGCACACGGCTCATTTTCGGGCACACGGCTCGTTTTCGGACTCACAGCTCGTTTTCGGGTACACGGCTCATTTTCGGGCACGCTGCTTGTTTTTGGATAGACAGCTCATTTTCAGATACACAGCTCGTTTTTGGGCACACGACTCATTTTCGGGCACACGGCTTAATTTCGAGCACACGGCTCGTTTTCGGGCGCACAAATTGTTTTCGGCCAAACTTCTCTTTTTCGGTCACACGGCTCATTTTCGGACACACGGCACGTTTTCAGACTAACAGCTCGTTTTCGGGCACACGGGTCATTTTCGGGGACACAACTCATTTTCGAGCACACGGCTCGTTTTTGGGCACACGGCTCATTTTCGGGCACACGGCTCGTTTTCGGACAAACAGCTCGTTTTTGGGCACCCGGCTCATTTTCGGGCACACAACTCATTTTCGGGTAGATGGCACATTTTTGGGCACACGGCTCAATTTCGGGCACACAGCTCATTTTCAGGCACACGCCTTGTTTTCAGGCACACAACTTAATTTCGGGCACATGGCTCACTTTCGGACACACAGCTTCTTTTTGGGCACACAGCTCATTTTCAGGCAAACGGCTCATTTTCAAGCACACGGCTCGTATTCGGGCACACGGCTCATTTTCGGACACACGGCTCATTTTCAGGCACACGTCTCGTTTTCAGGCACACGGCTCGTTTTCGGACATACGGCTCGTTTTCGGACTCATAGCTCGTTTTCAGAGACACGGCTCGTTTTTGGACTCACAGCTCGTTTTCGGGCACACGACTCCTTTTCGGACACACAACTCATTTTCGGGCACAGGGTTAACTTTCGGGCACACAGCTCGTTTTCGGACACACTGCTCGCTTTCGGGAAGACGGCTCATTTTCAGGCACATATCTCATTTTCAGGCACGCAGGTCATTTTCGGGCATAGGGCTTGTTTTCGGACACACGGCTCGTTTTCGGACTCACAGCTCGTTTTCGGGCACACGGCTCGTTTTCGGACTCACTGCTCGTTTTCTGCCACACAACTTATTTTCGGGCACACAGTTCATTTTCGAGCCCCAAGCTCATTTTCGGGCGCACAACACATTTTCGGGCACACGGCTCGTTTTCGGGCACACGGCCTAATTTCGGTCACACGGCTCATTTTCGGATACATGGCTCGTTTTCGAACACACGGCTTGCTTTCGGGCACACGGCTCATTTTGAACCACACGGCTCGTATTCAGGCACAAGGCTCATTTTCGGACACACGGCTCGTTTTCGGACACACGGCTTGTTTTCGGACTCACAGCTCGTTTTCAGGCACACGGCTCATTTTCGGGTACACAACTCATTTTCGGGCACACGGCTCCTTTTCAGGCACAAGGCTCGTTGTTGGACTCACAGCTCGTTTTCGAGCACACGTCTCTTTTTCGATCACACACCTCATTTTCTGGTAGATGGCTCATTTTCGTGCACACAACTCATTTTCGGGCACACAACTCATTTTCAGGCACATAGCTTAGTTTCGGGCACACGGCCTGTTTTCGGGCACAGGGCTCGTTTTGGGACACACGGTTCGTTTTCGGGCCCACAGCTCGTTTTCGGGCACACGGCTCATTTTTGGACACACGGCACGTTTTCTGACTCACAGTTCTTTTTCAGGCACACAGCTCATTTTCAGGCAAACAACTCATTTTCGGGCACACAGCTCATTTTCGGGCACACGGCTCGTTTTCGGGCACATGGCTCATTTTCGGGCACACGGCTCGTGTTCGGACTCACAGCTCGTTTTCGGGCACACGGCCCTTTTTCGGACACGTGGCTCGTTTTCGGGCACAAAGCTCATTTTCAGGCAAACGCCTCATTTTCGGGCACACGGCTCCTATTCGGACACACGGTTCATTTTTCGGGCACACAACTCATTTTCAGGCACAGGGCTCATTTTTGGGCACAGGGCTCGTTTTCAGACTCACAGCTCGTTTTCGGGCACTCGGCTTATTTTCAGGCACACATCTCATTTTCGTGTAGACCGATCATTTTCGGGCACACAGCTAATTTTCGGGCACACGGCTCGTTTTTGGGCACACGGCTTAATTTCGGGCAGAAGGCTCGTTTTCGGGCACACGGCTCGTTTCGGGCACACGGCTTGTTTTTGGGCACACAGCTCATTTTCGGGCAAACGGCTCATTTTCAAGCACACGGCTCGTATTCTAGCACACGGCTCATTTTCGGACACACGGCTCGTTTTCGAACTTACAGCTCATTTTCGGGCACGCGGCTCCTTTTCTAGGCACACAGCTCGTTTTCGGGCACACAGCTCGTTTTCGGGCACACACCTCCTTTTCCAGGCGGACGGCTCATTTTCAGACACACGGCTCATTTTCGTACTCACAGCTCGTTTTCGGGCACACAACTCATTTTTGAGCACACGACTACTTTTCATGGGACACAGCTCATTTTTTGGGCACATGGCTCGTTTTCGGGCAGATAGTTAATTTTTCTGGCACACGGCTCATTTTCAGGCACACGGCTCGTTTTCGGGCACACTGCTCGTTTTCGGGCACACGGCTCGTTTTCGGACACACGGCTTCTTTTCGGGCACACAGCTCATTTTCAGGGAAACAACTCATTTTCAAGCACACGGCTCGTATTCGGGCACACGGCTCATTTTCGGACACACAGCTCATTTTCAGACTTACAGCTCATTTTCGGGCACACGGCTCACAGCTCGTTTTCGGGCACACGGCTCATTTTCAGGCACAAGGCTCGTTTTCGGAGGTACGGCTCGTTTTCAGACTCAGAGCTCGTTTTCGGGCAGACGACTCCTTTTCGGACACACAACTCATTTTCAGCCACAGGGTTAACTTTCGGGCACACAGCTCGTTTTCGGACACACTGCTCGTTTTCGGGAAGACAGCTCATTTTCGGGCACATATCTCATTTTTGGGCACGCAGGTCATTTCGGGCATACGGCTCGTTTTCTGACTCACAGCTCGTTTTCGGGCACATCGCTCATTTTCGAGCACACAACACATTTTCGGGCACACGGCTTGTTTTCGGGCACACGGCTCATTTTCAGAGTCACCTCTCGCTTTTGGCCGCACAACTCATTTTCGGGCACACAGCTCATTTTCGGGCACACGGCTCATATTCGGACACACGGCTCGTTTTTGGATTCACAGCTCGTTTTCGAGCACACGGCTCATTTTCGGGTACACAGCTCGTTTTCGGGCACACGGCTCTTTTTCGAGCACACAATTCATTTTCGGTAGACGGCTCATTTGCAGGCACACAACTCATTTTCAGGCACGCAGCTCATTTTCAGGCACACGGCTTAATTTCGGGCACACGGCTCGTTTTCGGGCACATGGCTCATTTTGGGACACACGGCTCGTTTTCGGGCACACAGCTGGTTTTCAGGCACACGGCTGATTTCGGACCCACGGCTTGTTTTCGGACTCACAGCTCGTTTTCGGGCACATCGCTCATTTTCGAGCACACAACACATTTTCGGGCACACGGCTTGTTTTCGGGCACACGGCTCATTTTCGGACTCACCTCTCGCTTTTGGCCGCACAACTCATTTTCGGGCACACAGCTCATTTTCGGGCACACGGCTCCTTTTCGGGCACACGGCTCGTTTTCGAACACACTGCTAGTTTTCGGGCACACGGCTCATATTCGGACACATGACTCGTGTTCGGACACACGGCTCGTTTTTGGATTCATAGCTCGTTTTCGAGCACACGGCTCATTTTCGGGTACACAGCTCGTTTTCGGGCACACGGCTCCTTTTCGGACTCACAGCTCGTTTTCGGGCACACGGCTCTTTTTCGAGCACACAATTCATTTTCGGGTAGACGGCTCATTTGCAGGCACACAACTCATTTTCAGGCACGCAGCACATTTTCAGGCACACGGCTTAATTTTGGGCGCACGGCTCGTTTTCGGGCACATGGCTCATTTTGGGACACACGGCTCGTTTTCGGGCACACAGCTGGTTTTCGGGCACACGGCTCATTTTCAGACCCACGGCTTGTTTTCGGACTCACAGCTCATTTTCGGGCGCACAGCTCGTTTTCGGACACACGGCTCATTTTCGGGCACACAATTCTTTTCGGGCAAGCGCCTCATTTTCGGGCACACGGTTCATTTTTGGACACACGACACGTTATCTGACTCAGTTCGTTTTCAGGCACACGGCTCATTTTCAGGCAAACAACTCATTTTCGGGCACATGGCTCGTTTTCGGGCACACAACTCATTTTTCTGGCACGCGGCTCGTTTTCAGGCACACCGCTCGTTTTCAGGCAAACGCCTAATTTTCGGGCACACGGCTCCTATTCGGACACAGCTCATTTTCAGGCACACAACTCATTTTCGGGCACAGGGCTCGTTTTCGGACTCAGCTTGTTTTCGGGCACATGGCTCGCTTTCGGACACACAGCTTCTTTTTGGGCACACAGCTCATTTTCAGGCAAACGGCTCATTTTCAAGCACACGGCTCGTATTCGGGCACACGGCTCATTTTCGAACACACGGCTCATTTTCAGGCACACGTCTCTTTTTCAGGCACACGGCTCATTTTCGGACATACGGCTCGTTTTCGGACTCACAGCTCGTTTTCGGAGACACGGCTCGTTTTTGGACTCACAGCTCGTTTTCGGGCACACGACTCCTTTTCGGACACACAACTCATTTTCGGGCACAGGGTTAACTTTCGGGCACACAGCTCGTTTTCGGACACAATGCTCGTTTTCGGGAAGACGGCTCATTTTCGGGCACATATCTCATTTTCGGGCACGCAGGTCATTTTCGGGCATACGGCTTGTTTTCGGACACACGGCTCGTTTTCGGACTCACAGCTCGTTTTCGGGCACACGGCTCGTTTTCGAGCACACGGCTCGTTTTCGGACTCATAGCTCGTTTTCGGGCACACGGCTCATTTTCGGCCACACAACTTATTTTCGGGCACACAGTTCATTTTCAGGCCCCAAGCTCATTTTCGGGCACACAGCACATTTTCGGGCACACGGCTCATTTTTCGGCACACGGCCTAATTATCGGTCACACGGCTCATTTTCGGATACACGGCTCGTTTTCGAACACACGGCTTGCTTTCGGGCACACGGCTCATTTTCAGGCAAACGGCTCATTTTGAACCACAGGGCTCGTATTCAGGCACAAGGCTCATTTTCGGACACAGGGCTTGTTTTTGGACTCACAGCTCGTTTTCGGGCACACAGTTCATTTTCGGGCCCCAAGCTCATTTTCGGGCGCACAGCACATTTTCGGGCACATGGCTCGTTTTCGGGCACACGGCCTAATTTCGGTCACATGGCTCATTTTCGGATACATGGCTCGTTTTCGAACACACGGCTTGCTTTCGGCCACACGGCTCATTTTGAACCACGCGGCTCGTATTCAGGCACAAGGCTCATTTTCGGACACACGGCTCCTTTTCAGACACAGGGCTTGTTTTTGGACTCACAGCTCATTTTCGGGCACACGGCTCATTTTCGGGTACACAACTCATTTTCGGGCACACAACTCGTTTTCGGGCACACGGCTCCTTTTCAGGCACAAGGCTCGTTGTCGGACTCACAGCTCGTTTTCGGGCACACGGCTCTTTTTCGATCACACACCACATTTTCTGGTAGACGGCTCATTTTCGTGCACACAACTCATTTTCGGGCACACAGCTTAGTTTCGGGCACACGGCCTGTTTTCGGGCACAGGGCTCGTTTTGGGACACACTGCTCGTTTTCGGGCCCACAGCTCATTTTCGGGCACACGGCTCATTTTTGGACACACGGCACGTTTTCTGACTCACAGTTCTTTTTCAGGCACACGGCTCATTTTCAGGCAAACAACTCATTTTCGGGCACACAGCTCATTTTCGGGCACATGGCTCGTTTTCGGGCACATGGCTCATTTTCGGGCACACGGCTCGTGTTCGGACTCATAGCTCGTTTTCGGGCACACGGCCCTTTTTCGGACACGCGGCTCGTTTTCGGGCACAAAGCTCATTTTCAGGCAAATGCCTCATTTTCGGGCACACGGCTCCTATTCGGACACACGGTTCATTTTTGGGCACACAGCTCATTTTCAGGCACACGGCTCATTTTCAGGCACAGGGCTCGTTTTCAGACTCACAGCTCGTTTTCGGGCACCCGGCTCATTTTCGGGCACACATCTCATTTTTGTGTAGACCGCTCATTTTCGGGCACACAGCTAATTTTCGGGCACACGGCTCGTTTTTGGGCACACGGCTTAATTTCGGGCACAAGGCTCGTTTCGGGCACACGGCTTGTTTTTGGGCACACAGCTCATTTTCGGGCAAACGGCTCATTTTCAAGCACACGGCTCGTATTCTAGCACACGGCTCATTTTCGGACACACGGATCGTTTTCGAACTTACAGCTCATTTTCGGGCACACGGCTCCTTTTCTAGGCACACAGCTCGTTTTCGGGCACACACCTCCTTTTCCAGGCGGACGGCTCATTTTCAGACACACGGCTCATTTTCGGACTCACAGTTCGTTTTTGGGCACACAACTCATTTTCGAGCACACGGCTACTTTTCATGGGACATAGCTCATTTTTTGGGCACATGGCTCGTTTTCGGGCAGATAGCTAATTTTTCAGGCACACGGCTCATTTTCAGGCACACGGCTCGTTTTCGGGCACACTGCTTGTTTTCGGGCACACGGCTCGTTTTCGGACACACGGCTTCTTTTCGGGCACACAGCTCATTTTCAGGGAAACAGCTCATTTTCAAGCACACGGCTCGTATTTGGGCACACGGCTCATTTTCGGACACACAGCTCATTTTCAAACTTACAGCTTATTTTCGGGCACACGGCTCACAGCTCGTTTTCGGGCACACGGCTCATTTTCGGGCACACGTCTCGTTTTCAGGCACAAGGCTCGTTTTCGGACATACGGCTCGTTTTCGGACTCAGAGCTCGTTTTTGGGCACACGACTCCTTTTCGGACACACAACTCATTTTCAGCCACAGGGTTAACTTTCGGGCACACAGCTCATTTTTGGACACACTGCTCATTTTCGGGAAGACGGCTCACTTTCAGGCACATATCTCATTTTCGGGCACGCAGGTCATTTTCGGGCATACGGCTCGTTTTCGGACTCACAGCTCGTTTTCGGGCACATCGCTCATTTTCGGGGGCACAACACATTTTCAGGCACAGGGCTCGTTTTCGGGCACACGGCTCATTTTCGGGCACACGGCTCATTTTCGGACTCACCTCTCGCTTTTGGCCGCACAACTCATTTTCGGGCACACAGCTCATTTTCGGGCACACGGCTTGTTTTCGGACACACGGCTCCTTTTCGGGCACACGGCTCATTTTCGAACACACGGCTAGTTTTCGGGCACACGGCTCATATTCGGACACACGGCTCGTTTTTGGATTCACAGCTCGTTTTCGAGCACACGGCTCATTTTCAGGTACACAACTCATTTTCGGGTACACAGCTTGTTTTCGGGCACACGGCTCCTTTTCGGACTCACAGCTCGTTTTCGGGCACACGGCTCTTTTTCGAGCACACAACTCATTTTCGGGTAGACGGCTCATTTGCAGGCACACAACTCATTTTCGGGGACGCAGCTCATTTTCAGACACACGGCTTAATTTCGGGCACACGGCTCGTTTTCGGGCACACGGCTCATTTTGGGACACACGGCTCGTTTTCGGGCACACAGCTCGTTTTCGGGCACAAGGCTCATTTTGGGACACACGGCTCGTTTTCGGGCACACAGCTCGTTTACGGACACACGGCTCGTTTTCGGGCACACAGCTCTTTTCGGGCAAATGTCTCATTTTCGGGCACCCGGCTCGCATTTGGGCACATAGTTCATTTTTGGACACACGACACGTTATCTGACTCAGTTCGTTTTCAGGCACACGGCTCATTTTCAGGCAAACAACTCATTTTCGGGCACACAGCTCATTTTCGGGCACATGGCTCGTTTTCGGGCAAACAACTCATTTTTCAGGCACACGGCTCGTTTTCAGGCACACAGCTCGTTTTCAGGCAAACGCCTAATTTTCGGGCACACAGCTCCTATTCGGACACAGCTCATTTTCAGGCACACAACTCATTTTCGGGCACACAGCTCATTTTCAGGCACACGGCTCGTTTTCTGGCACACGGCTGATTTTCGGGCACAGGACTCGTTTTCGGACTCAGCTCGTTTTCGGGCACCCGACTCATTTTCGGGCACACAACTCATTTTCGTGTAGACCGTTCATTTTTGGGCACACAGCTCATTTTCGGGCACACGACTTAATTTCGGGCACACGACTTAATTTCGGGCACACGGCTCGTTTTCGGGCACACGGCTCGTTTTTGGGCACACAGCTCATTTTCAGGCAAACGGCTCATTTTCAAGCACACGGCTCGTATTCGGGCACACGGCTCGTTTTCGGACACACTGCTCATTTTCGGGCACACGGCTTCTTCTCCAGGCACACAGCTCGTTTTCAGGCACACAGCTCGTTTTCGGGCACACGCCTTCTTTTCCAGGCACACGGCTCATTTTCAAACACACGGCTCATCTTCGGACTCACAGCTCGTTTTCGGGCACACAACTCATTTTCGAGCACACGGCTCCTTTTCATGGGACACAGCTCATTTTTTGGGCATATGGCTCGTTTTAGGGCAGATAGCTAATTTTTTGGGCACACGGCTCGTTTTCGGGCACACGGCTTGTTTTCGGATAGACGACTCATTTTCAGATGCACAGCTCGTTTTTGGGCACACGACTCATTTTCCAGGCACAATGCTCCTTTTTCGGGCACACGGCTCATTTTCGGGCACACGGCTCGTTTTCGGGCACACATCTCATCTTCGGACACACAGCTCGTTTTTGGACTCACAGCTCGTTTTCGGGCACACGGCTCGTTTTCGGACTCACAGCTCGTTTTCGGGTACACGGCTCATTTTCGGGCACGCTGCTTGTTTTCGGATAGACAGCTCATTTTCAGATACACAGCTCGTTTTTGGGCACACGACTCATTTTCGGGCACACGGCTTAATTTCGAGCACATGGCTCGTTTTCGGGCACACGGCTTAATTTCGAGCACATGGCTCGTTTTCGGGCACACGGCTCATTTTCGGGCGCACAGATTGTTTTCGGCCAAACTTCTCTTTTTCGGTCACACGGCCCATTTTCGGACACACGGCACGTTTTCAGACTAACAGCTCGTTTTCGGGCACACGGCTCATTTTCGGGGACACAACTCATTTTCGAGCACACGGCTCGTTTTTGGGCACACGGCTCATTTTCGGGCACACGGCTCGTTTTCGTACAAACAGCTCGTTTTTGGGCACCCGGCTCATTTTCGGGTAGATGGCTCATTTTTGGGCACACGGCTCAATTTCGGGCACACAGCTCATTTTCAGGCACACGCCTTGTTTTCAGGCACACAGCATAATTTCGGGCGCATGGCTCGCTTTCGGACACACAGCTTCTTTTTGGGCACACAGCTCATTTTCTGGCAAACGGCTCATTTTCAAGCACACGGCTCGTATTCGGGCACACGGCTCATTTTCGGACACACGGCTCATTTTCAGGCACACGTCTCGTTTTCAGGCACACGGCTCGTTTTCGGACATACGGCTCGTTTTCGGACTCACAGCTCGTTTTCAGAGACACGGCTCGTTTTTGGACTCACAGCTCGTTTTCAGGCACGCGACTCCTTTTCGGACACACAACTCATTTTCGGGCACACAGCTCGTTTTCGGACACACTGCTCGCTTTCGGGAAGACGGCCCATTTTCAGGCACATATCACATTTTCGGGCACGCAGGTCATTTTCGGGCATACGGCTTGTTTTCGGACACACGGCTCGTTTTCGGACTCACAGCTCGTTTTCGGGCACACGGCTCGTTTTCGGCCACACAACTTATTTTCGGGCACACAGTTCATTTTCGGGCCCCAAGCTCATTTTCGGGCGCATAGCACATTTTCGGGCACACGGCTCGTTTTCGGGCACATGGCCTAATTTCGGTCACACGGCTCATTTTCGGATACATGGCTCGTTTTCGAACACACGGCTTGCTTTTGGGCACACGGTTCATTTTGAACCACACGGCTCGTATTCAGGCACAAGGCTCATTTTCGGACACACGGCTCGTTTTCGGACACACGGCTCGTTTTCGGACACAGGGCTTGTTTTTGGACTCACAACTCGTTTTCGGGCACACGGCTCATTTTCGGGTACACAACTCATTTTCGGGCACACAACTCGTTTTCGGGCACACGGCTCCTTTTCAGGCACAAGGCTCGTTGTCGGACTCACAGCTCGTTTTCGGGCATACGGCTCTTTTTCGATCACACACCACATTTTCTGGTAGACGGCTCATTTTCGTGCACACAACTCATTTTCAGGCACACAGCTTAGTTTCGGGCACACGGCCTGTTTTCGGGCACAGGGCTCGTTTTGGGACACACGGCTCGTTTTCGGGCCCACAAGTCGTTTTCGGGCACACGGCTCGTATTCGGGCACATGGCTCATTTTCGGACACACGGTTCGTTTTCGGACTCACAGCTCGTTTTCGGTCACACAGCTCGTTTTCGGGCAAACGCTTCTTTTCGGGCACACGGCTCGTTTTTGGACACACGGCACGTTTTCTGACTCACAGTTCTTTTTCAGGCACACGGCTCATTTTCAGGCAAACAACTCATTTTCGGGCACACAGCTCATTTTCGGGCACACGGCTCGTTTTCAGGCACATGGCTCATTTTCAGGCACACGGCTTGTGTTCGGACTCACAGCTCGTTTTTGGGCACACGGCCCTTTTTCAGACACGCGGCTCGTTTTTGGGCACAAAGCTCATTTTTAGGCAAACACCTCATTTTCGGGCACACGGCTCCTATTCGGACACACGGTTCATTTTTCGGGCTCACAGCTCATTTTCAGGCACACGGCTCATTTTCGGGCACAGGGCTCGTTTTCAGACTCAGCTCGTTTTCGGGCACCCGGCTCATTTTCGGGCACACATCTCATTTTCGTGTAGACCGCTCATTTTCGGGCACACGGCTAATTTTCAGGCACACGGCTCGTTTTTGGGCACACGGCTTAATTTCGGGCACAAGGCTCGTTTTCGGGCACACGGCTTGTTTTTGGGCACACAGCTCATTTTCGGGCAAACGGCTCATTTTCAAGCACACGGCTCGTATTCTAGCACACGGCTCATTTTCGGACACACGGCTCGTTTTTGAACTTATAGCTCATTTTCGGGCACACGGCTCCTTTTCTAGGCACACAGCTCGTTTTCGGGCACACACCTCCTTTTCCAGGCGGACGGCTCATTTTCAGACACACGGCTCATTTTCGGACTCACAGCTCGTTTTCGGGCACACAACTCATTTTCGAGCACACGGCTACTTTTCATGGGACACAGCTCATTTTTTGGGCACATGGCTCATTTTCGGGTAGATAGCTAATTTTTCTGGCACACGGCTCATTTTCAGGCACACGGCTCGTTTTCGGGCACACTGCTCATTTTCGGGCACACGGCTCGTTTTCGGACACACGGCTTCTTTTCGGGCACACAGCTCATTTTCAGGCAAACAGTTCATTTTCAAGCACACGGCTCGTATTCGGGCACACGGCTCATTTTCGGACACAGCTCATTTTCGGACACAGCTCATTTTCGGGCACACGGCTCACAGCTCGTTTTCGGGCACACGGCTTATTTTCGGGCACACGGCTCGTTTTCTGGCACAAGTCTCGTTTTCGGACATACGGCTCGTTTTCGGACTCAGAGCTCGTTTTCGGGCACACGACTCCTTTTCGGACACACAACTCATTTTCAGCCACAGGGTTAACTTTCGGGCACACAGCTCGTTTTCGGACACACTGCTCGTTTTCGGGAAGACGGCTCATTTTCGGGCACATATCTGATTTTCGGGCACGCAGGTCATTTTCGGGCATATGGCTCGTTTTCGGACTCACAGCTCGTTTTCGGGCACATCGCTCATTTTCGGGCACACAACACATTTTCGGGCACACGGCTTGTTTTCGGGCACACGGTTCATTTTCGGAGTCGCCTCTCGCTTTTGGCCGCACAGCTCATTTTCGGGCACACAGCTCATTTTCGGGCACACGGCTCATTTTCGGACACACGGCTCTTTTTCGGGCACACGGCTCGTTTTCGAACACACGGCTAGTTTTCGGGCACACGGCTCATATTTGGACACACGGCTCGTTTTCGGACACACGGCTCGTTTTTGGATTCATAGCTCATTTTCGAGCACACGGCTCAGTTTCGAGCACACGGCTCATTTTCGGGTACACAGCTCGTTTTCGGGCACACGGCTCCTTTTCGGGCACACGGCTCCTTTTCGGACTCACAGCTCGTTTTCGGGCACATGGCTCTTTTTCGAGCACACAACTCATTTTCGGGTAGACGGCTCATTTGCAGGCACACAACTCATTTTCGGGCACGCAGCTCATTTTCAGGCACACGGCTTAATTTCGGGCACACGGCTCGTTTTCGGGCACATGGCTCATTTTGGGACACACGGCTCGTTTTCGGGCGCACAGCTGGTTTTCGGGCACACGGCTGATTTCGGACCCACGGCTTGTTTTCGGACCCACGGCTTGTTTTCGGACTCACGGCTCGTTTTCGGGCACACAGCTCGTTTTCGGACACAAGGCTCGTTTTCGGGCACACAGCTCTTTTCGGCCAAACGCCTCATTTTCGGGCACCCGGCTTGCATTTGGGCACACGGTTCATTTTTGGACACACGACACGTTATCTGACTCAGTTCGTTTTCAGGCACATGGCTCATTTTCAGGCAAACAACTCATTTTCGGGCACACAGCTCATTTTCGGGCACATCGCTCGTTTTCGAGCACACAACTCATTTCTCTAGCACGCGGCTCGTTTTCAGGCACACAGCTCGTTTTCAGGCAAACGCCTAATTTTCGGGCACACGGCTCCTATTTGGACACAGCTCATTTTCAGGCACACAACTCATTTTCGGGCACACAGCTCATTTTCGGGCACAGGGATCGTTTTCGGACTCAGCTGTTTTCGGGCACCCGGCTCATTTTCGGGCACACAACTCAGTTTCGTGTAGACTGCTCATTTTTGGGCACACAGCTCATTTTCGGCACACGGCTTAATTTTGGGCACACGGCTCGTTTTTGGGCACACAGCTCATTTTCGGGCAAACGGCTCATTTTCAAGCACACGGCTCGTATTCGGGCACACGGCTCGTTTTCGGACACGCTGCTCGTTTTCGGGCTCACGGCTTCTTCTCCAGGCACACAGCTCGTTTTTGGGCACACAACTCGTTTTCGGGCACACGCCTCCTTTTCCAGGCACACGGCTCATTTTTAGACACATGGCTCATTTTCAGACTCACAGCTCGTTTTCAGGCACACAACTCATTTTCGAGCACACGGCTCCTTTTCATGGGACACAGCTCATTTTTTGGGCACATGGCTCGTTTTAGGGCAGATAGCTAATTTTTTGGGCACACAGCTCGTTTTCGGGCACACGGCTTGTTTTCGGATAGACAGCTCATTTTCAGATACACAACTCGTTTTTGGGCACACGACTCATTTTCCAGGAACAATGCTCCTTTTTCGGGCACACGGCTCATTTTCAGGCACACGGTTCGTTTTCGGGCACACGGCTCGTTTTCGGGCACACATCTCATCTTCGAACACAAAGCTCGTTTTCGGACTCACAGCTCGTTTTCGGGCACACGGCTCATTTTCGGGCACAGGGCTCGCTTTCGGACTCACAGCTCGTTTTCGGGTACACGGCTCATTTTCGGGCACGCTGCTTGTTTTCGGATAGACAACTCATTTTCAGATACACAGCTCTTTTTGGGCACACGACTCATTTTCGGGGACACGGCTTAATTTCGAGCACATGGCTCGTTTTCGGGCACACGGCTCGTTTTCGGGCGCACAGATTGTTTTCGGCCAAACTTCTCTTTTTCGGTCACACGGCTCATTTTCAGACACACGGCTCGTTTTCAGACTAACAGCTCGTTTTCGGGCACACGGCTCATTTTCGGGGACACAACTCATTTTCGGGCACAGGGCTCGTTTTTGGACTCACCGCTCGTTTTCAGCCACCCGGCTCATTTTCGGAAACAACTCGTTTTCGGGCACATAACTCATTTTCGGGCACACGGCTTAATTTGGGACACACGGTTCGTTTTCGAACACACAACTTGTTTTTGGGCTCACAGCTCATTTTTGGCCAAACGGCTCATTTTCAAGCAGACGGCTCGTATTCGGGCATACGGCTCATTTTCAGACACACGGCTTGTTTTCGAACTTACAGCTGTTTTCAGGCACACGGCTCATTTTTGGGCACACAACTCGTTTTTGGGCACACGTCTCATTTTCGGGCACAGGACTCGTTTTCTGACACACGGCTCGTTTTCGGACTCACAGCTCGTTTTCGGGCACACGGCTCATTTTCGGGCACACGGCTCGTTTTTGGACTTACAGCTCGTTTTCGGGCACCCGGCTCATTTTTGGAAACACAACTCATTTTCGGGTAGACCGCTCATTTTCGGGCACAAGGCTCATTTTCGGGCACACAGCTAATTTTCGGGCACACGGCTCGTTTTCAGGCACACAGCTTAATTTCGGGCACACGGCTTGTTTTCGGGCACACGGCTTGTTTTCGGGCACACACCTCATTTTCGGGCAAGCGGCTCATTTTCAAGCACGTGGCTCGTATTCGGGCACGCGGCTCATTTTCAGACACACGGCTCGTTTTCGGACTTACAGCTCATTTTCGAGCACACGGCTCGTTTTCGTGCACACGGCTCGTTTTTGGACACACGACTCGTTTTCGGACTCACAGCTCATTTTCGGGCACACAACTCATTTTTGGGCACACAGCTCCTTTTCAGGCACACGACTCGTTTTCGGGCACACTGCTCGTTTTCGGGCACACGGCTCATTTTCGGACACGGCTTGTTTTCGGGCGCACAGCTCATTTTTGGGCAAACGTCTCATTTTGAAGCACACGGCTCGTATTCGGGCACACGGCTCATTTTCGGACACACGGCTCGTTTTCAGACTTACAGCTCGTTTTCGGGCACACGGCTCATTTTCGGACACACGGCTCGTTTTCGGACTCACAGCTCGTTTTCGGGCACACGGCTCCTTTTCGGACACACACCTCATTTTCGGGCACACAGCTCATTTTCGAGCACACGGCTCGTTTTCGGGCACACGGCTCATTTTCGAGCACAGGGCTCGTTTTCGGACTCACAGCTCGTATTAGGACACACTGCTCGATTTCGGGTAGACGGCTCATTTTCAGGCACACATCTCATTTTCGTTCACACAGCTAATTTTCGGGCACACAACTCATTTCCGAGCACGCAACTCGTTTTTCGAGCACACGACTCATTTTCGGGCACACAACTCGTTTTCTGGCACACGGCACGTTTTCGGCCACACGGCACGTTTTCGGACACACGGCTCGTTTTCGGGCACACAGATTGTTTTCTGCCAAACTTCTCTTTTTCGGGCACACGGCTAATTTTCAGACACACGGCTCGTTTTTGGACTCACAGCTCGTTTTCGGGCACACGGGTCATTTTCGGGCAAACGGCTCGTTTTTGGGCGCACAGCTCGTTTTCGGGCACACGGCTCATTTTCGGGCACACGGCTTGTTTTCGGACTCACAGCTCGTTTTCGGGCACACAGCTCATTTTCCGGCACACAACTAATTTTCGAGCACACAGCTCATTTTCGAGCACACGGCTTGTTTTCGTGCACACGGCCTAATTTCGGGCACACAGCTCGTTTTCGAGCACACGGCTTGTTTTGAGGCACACAGCTCATTTTCATGCACACGGCTCGTATTCAGGCATACAGCTCATTTTCGGACACACGGCTCGTTTTCGGACTTGTAGCTCGTTTTAGGGCACACGGCTCATTTTTGGGCGCACAGCTCGTTTTTGGGCACACGGCTCACTGTCGGGCACACGACTCATTTTCAAACACACGGCACGTTTTCGGACTGACAGCTCGTATCCGGGCACACGGCTCATTTTAGGGCACACGGCTCATTTTCGGACACACAGCTCGTTTTCGGGCACCCGGCTCATTTTCGGGAACACAACTCATTTTCGGGTAGATAGCTCATTTTCGGGCACACAACTCATTTTCGGCACACAGCTAATTTTTGAACACGGCTCGTTTTCGGACTCACGGCTCGTTTTCAGGAACACGGCTTAATTTCGGGCATACGGCTCGTTTTCGGGCACACGGCTTGTATTCAGGCACACAGCTCATTTTCGGGCAAACGGCTCATTTTCAAGCACACGGCTCATTTTCGGGCACACGGCTCATTTTCGGGCGCACGGCTTGTTTCGGGCACACAACTAATTTTTGGGCACACGGCTCGTTTTCGAACACACAGTTCATTTTTCAGGCACACGGCTCATTTCCAGGCACACTGCTCATTTTTGGGCACACAACTTATGTTTGGGCTCCCGGCTCATTTAAAGGCTCACGGCTTGTTTTCGAACACACAGCTCGTTTTCGGGCACACGGCTCGTTTTCAGGGACAACTCCTTTTTCGGGCACACGGCTCATTTTCGAGCAGACAACACATTTTCGGGCACGCATCTCGTTTTCGAACACAGCTCGTTTTCAGGCACAAAGTTAACTTTCGGGCACACAACTCGTTTTCGGACACACTGTTCGTTTTCGTGTAGACGGCTCGTATTCGGGCACACGGCTCGTTTTCAGACTTACAGCTTGTTTTCGGGCACACGACTCGTTTTCGGGCACACGGCTCGTTTTCGGACACACGACTCGTTTTCGGACTTAGCTCATTTTCGGGCACACAACTCCTTTTCGGGCACACGGCTCGTTTTCGAGCACACGACTCATTTTCGGCCACACGGCTCGTTTTCGGGCACACGACTTATTTTCGGGCTCCCGGCTCGTTTTCGGGCACACGGCTCGTTTTTGGACACACAGCTCGTTTTCGGGCACACGACACGTTTTCGAGGGCACAACTCCTTTTTGGGGCACACGGCTCATTTTCGAGCAGACAGCACATTTTCGGGCACACAGCTCGTTTTAGAACACACAGCTCATTTTTGGGCACAGGGTTAACTTTCGGGCACACAACTCGTTTTCGGACAAACTGCTCGTTTCGGGTAGACGGCTCATTTTTGGGCACGCAGCTCATTTCTGGGCATACGGCTCGTTTTCAGGCACACGGCTAATATTCGAACACATAGCTTGTTTTCGGGCAAACAGCTCATTTTCGGGCACACGGCACGTTTTCGGGCAAACTGCTCTTTTTCAGGCACAAGGCTCATTTTCGGACACACAGCGCGTTTCGGGCAAACTGCCCTTTTTCGGGCACACGGCTCATTTTTGGACACACGGCTCGTTTTTGGACTTACAGTTCGTTTTAGGGCACACGGCTCGTTTTCGGGCACACGGCTCATTTCTGGGCACACGGCTCGTTTTCGGACACACTGCTCTTTTTCGAACTCACAGCTCCTTTTCGGGCACATGGCTCCTTTTCAGGCACACAACTCAATTTCGAGCAAACAACTCATTTTCGGGCACACGGCTCGTTTTCGGGCACACGGCATGTTTTTGGACACACGGCTCGTTTTCGGGCACACAGCTCTTTTTCGGGCACACAGCTCTTTTTCAGGCCCACGACTCATTTTCGGACACACGGCTCGTTTTCGGACTCACGGCTCGTATTCGGGCACACAACTCATTCTCGGGCACACAGCTAATTTTCGGGCACAGGGCTCATTTTTGGACTCATAGCTCGTTTTCGGGCACCCGGCTCATTTTCGGGCACACAAGATATTTTCGGGTAGACGGCTCATTTTTGGGCACACGGCTCATTTTCGGGCACACAGCTCGTTTTCGGGCACACGGCTTAATTACGGGCACACGGCTCGTTTTCGGGTACACGGCTCATTTTCGAACACACTGCTTGTTTTCGGGCACACAACTCATTTTTGGGCAAACGGCTCATTTTCAAGCACACGGCTCATTTTCGGACACATTGCTCGTTTTCGAACTTACAGCTCGTTTTCGGGCACATGGTTCGTTTTTGGGCACACAGCTCGTTTTCAGGCACACGGCTCCTTTTCGGGCACACGGCTCGTTTTTAGGCACACGGCTCGTTTTCGGGCACACGATACGTTTTCGAACACACGGCTCGTTTTCGGCCACACAACTTGTTTTCGGGCAAACTGCTCTTTTTCGGGGCCACTGCTCATTTTCAGACACACGGCTCGTTTTCGGACTCACAGCTCATTTTCGAGCACACAACTCATTCTCGGGCACACGGCTCATTTTCGAGGACAGGGCTCATTTTCAGACTCACAGCTCGTTTTCGGGCACACGGCTCATTTTTGGGCACAGAGCTTAATTTCGGGCACACGGCTCATTTTCAGACACACGGCTTGTTTTTGGGCACACAGCTCATTTTCAGGAAAAATGGCTCATTTTCAAGCACACGGCTCGTATTCGAACACACGGCTCATTTTCGAACACACAGCTCATTTTTGGGCACACGACTCGTTTTTGGGCTCGAAAACGAGCTGCGTGCCTGAAAATGTGCTGTCTGCTCGAAAATGAGCCGTGTTCCTGAAAAAGGAGCTGTGTGCCTGAAAACGAGCTGTGAGTCCAAATACGAGCCGTGTGTCCAAAAAACGAGCTGTGGGGTCGTGCCTGAAAACGAGCTCTGTGTCCAAAAACGAACCGTGTGCCCGAAAACGAGCTGTGTGCCCGAAAATGAGCCGTGTGCCCGAAAATGAGCTGTGTGCCCGAAAATGAGTTGTGTGCCCAAAAATGCGCCGTGTGCCCGAAAACGAGCTGTGACTCAGAAGACGAGCCGTGTCACCGAAAATGAGCCGTGTGCCCGAAAACGAGCTGTGAGTCTGAAAATGAGACGTGTGCCCGAAAATGAGCCGTGAGTCCAAAAATGAGCTGTGACTTCGAAAACGAGCAGTGTGCCCGAAAATGAGCTATGTGTCCGAAAATGAGACGTGGGCCTGAAAACGAGCCGTGTGCCCGAAAATTAGAGCCGTGTGCCCGAAAATGAGTTGTGTGCCCGAAAATGAGCCGTGTGCCCGAAAACGAGCTGAGTCCGAAAACGAGGCCTGTGCCCGAAAATGAGCCGTGTGCCCGAAAATGAGAGCCGTGTGCCCGAAAATGTGCTGTGTGCCAGAAAATGAGCCGTGTGCCCGAAAACGAGTCGCGTGTCTGAGCTGTGTGCTTAGATACGGGACATGTACCCGACATTGAGCCGTTTGCTCGAAAATGAGCCGTGTGCCCGAAAACAAGCGGTGTGCCCGAAAATGAGCGGTGTGCCCGAAAATGATCTCTGTGATCGAAAATGAGCCGTGTCCCCGAAAATGAGTTGTGTGCACGAAAATGAGCCGTGTGCCCAAAAACGAGCCGTGAGTCCGAAAACAAGCTCTGTGCCCGAAAATGGGCCGTGTGCCCGAAAAGGAGCCGTGTGCCCGAAAACGTGCCGTGTGCCCAAAAATGAGCCGTTTGCCCGAAAACGAGCCGTATGCCCGAAAATGAGCTGGGTGCCCGAAAACGAGCCGTGTGCCCGAAAAATGAGCATTGTGCCCGGAAAATGAGCCGTGTGCTGAAAAACGAGCTGTGTATCTGAAAACGAGCTGTCTATCCGAAAGCAAGCCGTGTGCCCGATAACGAGCCGTGTGCCCGAAAAATTGGCTCTCTGCCCGAAAACGAGCCATGTGCCCAAAAAATGAGCTGTGCACCATGAAAAGGAGCCGTGTGCCCGAAAACGAGCTGTGTGCCCGAAAATGAGCCGTGTGCTCGAAAACGAGCTGTGTGCCCGAAAACGAGCTGTGGGTCAGAAAATGAGCCGTGTGCCTGAAAACGAGCTGTGAGTTCGAAAATGAGCCGTGTGCCCAAAAATGAGCTGTGTGCCCGAAAACGAGCCATGTGCCCGAAAATGAGAGCTGTGTGACCGAAAATGAGCCATGTGACCGAAAACGAGCTGTGTGCCCGAAAATGAGTTGTGTGTCCGAGAAGGAACGGTGTGCCCGAAAACGAGCCGTGAGTCCGAAAACGAGCCGTGTGTCTGAAAACGAGTCGTTTGCCCGAAAACGAGCCGTGTGCCTGAAAACGAGCTGTGAGTCCGAAAACAGGCCGTGTTCCCGAAAATGAGTTGTGTCCGAAAATGATTTGTGTGCCCGAAAATGAGCCGTGTGCCCGAAAACGAGCTGTGAGTTCGAAAAAGAGCTGTGTGCCCGAAAATGAGCCGTCAGTCCGAAAACGAGCCGTGTGTCCAAAAATAAGCCTTGTGCCCAAATACGAGACGTGTGCCCGACAAGCAGCCGTCTGCCCGAAAACAAGCTGTGCCCGAAAACGAGCCGTGTGTCCGAAAACGAGCCGTGTGCCCGAAAACGAGCTGTGTGCCCGAAAATGAGTTGTGTGCTCAAAAATGAGCCGTGTGCCCGAAAACAAGCTGTGAGTCCGAAAACGAGCCGTGTCTCCGAAAATGAGCCGTGTGCTCGAAAAAGAGTCGTGAGTTCGAAAATGAGGCCTATGACCGAAAACGAGTCGTGTGCCCGAAAACGAGCCGTTTGCCCGAAAATGAGCTGGGTGCCCGAAAACGAGTCGTGTGCCCGAAAAATGAGCATTGTGCCCGGAAAATGAGCCGTGTGCTGAAAAACGAGCTGTGTATCTGAAAACGAGCTGTCTATCCGAAAGCAAGCCGTGTGCCCGATAACGAGCCGTGTGCTCGAAAAATTAGCTCTCTGCCCGAAAACGAGCCATGTGCCCAAAAAATGAGCTGTGCGCCATGAAAAGGAGCCGTGTGCCTGAAAACGAGCTGTGAGTTCGAAAATGAGCCGTGTGCCCAAAAATGAGCTGTGTGCCCGAAAACGAGCCATGTGCCCGAAAACGAGAGCTGTGTGACTGAAAATGAGCCATGTGACCGAAAACGAGCTGTGTGCCCGAAAATGAGTTGTGTGTCTGAAAAGGAACGGTGTGCCCGAAAACGAGCCGTGAGCCCGAAAACGAGCCGTGTGTCTGAAAACGAGTCGTTTGCCCGAAAACGAGCCGTGTGCCTGAAAACGAGCTGTGAGTCCGAAAACAGGCCATGTTCCCGAAAATGAGTTGTGTCCGAAAATGATTTGTGTGCCCGAAAATGAGCCGTGTGCCCGAAAACGAGCTGTGAGTTCGAAAAAGAGCTGTGTGCCCGAAAATGAGCCGTCAGTCCGAAAATGAGCCGTGTGTCCGAAAATAAGCCTTGTGCCCAAATACGAGACGTGTGCCCGACAAGCAGCCGTCTGCCCGAAAACAAGCTGTGCCCGAAAACGAGCCGTGTGCCCGAAAACGAGCTGTGTGCCCGAAAATGAGTTGTGTGCTCAAAAATGAGCCGTGTGCCCGAAAACAAGCTGTGAGTCCGAAAACGAGCCGTGTCTCCGAAAATGAGCCGTGTGCTCGAAAAAGAGTCGTGAGTTCGAAAATGAGGCCTATGACCGAAAACGAGTCGTGTGCCCGAAAACGAGCCGTTTGCCCGAAAATGAGTCGTGTGCCCGAAAATGAGCTGGGTGCCCGAAAACGAGCCGTGTGCCCGAAAAATGAGCATTGTGCCCGGAAAATGAGCCGTGTGCTGAAAAATGAGCTGTGTATCTGAAAACGAGCTGTCTATCCGAAAGCAAGCCGTGTGCCCGATAACGAGCCGTGTGCTAGAAAAATTAGCTCTCTGCCCGAAAACGAGCCATGTGCCCAAAAAATGAGCTGTGCGCCATGAAAAGGCGCCGTGTGCCCGAAAACGAGCTGTGTGCCCGAAAATGAGCCGTGTGCTCGAAAACGAGCTGTGTGCCCGAAAACGAGCTGTGGGTCAGAAAACGAGCCGTGTGCCTGAAAACGAGCTGTGAGTTCGAAAATGAGCCGTGTGCCCAAAAATGAGCTGTGTGCCCGAAAACGAGCCATGTGCCCGAAAACGAGAGCTGTGTGACTGAAAATGAGCCATGTGACCGAAAACGAGCTGTGTGCCCGAAAATGAGTTGTGTGTCCGAAAAGGAACGGTGTGCCCGAAAACGAGCCGTGAGCCCGAAAACGAGCCGTGTGTCTGAAAACGAGTCGTTTGCCCGAAAACGAGCCGTGTGCCTGAAAACGAGCTGTGAGTCCGAAAACAGGCCGTGTTCCCGAAAATGAGTTGTGTCCGAAAATGATTTGTGTGCCCGAAAATGAGCCGTGTGCCCGAAAACGAGCTGTGAGTTCGAAAAAGAGCTGTGTGCCCGAAAATGAGCCGTCAGTCCGAAAACGAGCCGTGTGTCCGAAAATAAGCCTTGTGCCCAAATACGAGACGTGTGCCCGACAAGCAGCCGTCTGCCCGAAAACAAGCTGTGCCCGAAAACGAGCCGTGTGTCCGAAAACGAGCCGTGTGCCCGAAAACGAGCTGTGTGCCCGAAAATGAGTTGTGTGCTCAAAAATGAGCTGTGTGCCCGAAAACAAGCTGTGAGTCCGAAAACGAGCCGTGTCTCCGAAAATGAGCCGTGTGCTCGAAAAAGAGTCGTGAGTTCGAAAATGAGGCCTATGACCGAAAACGAGTCGTGTGCCCGAAAACGAGCCGTTTGCCCGAAAATGAGCCGTGTACCCGAAAATGAGCTGGGTGCCCGAAAACCAGCCGTGTGCCCAAAAAATGAGCATTGTGCCCGGAAAATGAGCCGTGTGCTGAAAAACGAGCTGTGTATCTGAAAACGAGCTGTCTATCCAAAAGCAAGCCGTGTGCCCGATAACGAGCCGTGTGCTCGAAAAATTAGCTCTCTGCCCGAAAACGAGCCATGTGCCCAAAAAATGAGCTGTGCGCCATGAAAAGGAGCCGTGTGCCCGAAAACGAGCTGTGTGCCCGAAAATGAGCCGTGTGCTCGAAAACGAGTTGTGTGCCCGAAAACGAGCTGTGGGTCAGAAAACGAGCCGTGTGCCTGAAAACGAGCTGTGAGTTTGAAAATGAGCCGTGTGCCCAAAAATGAGCTGTGTGCCCGAAAACGAGCCATGTGCCCGAAAACGAGAGCTGTGTGACTGAAAATGAGCCATGTGACCGAAAACGAGCTGTGTGCCCGAAAATGAGCTGTGTGTCCGAAAAGGAACGGTGTGCCCGAAAACGAGCCGTGAGCCCGAAAACGAGCCGTGTGTCTGAAAACGAGTCGTTTGCCCGAAAACGAGCCGTGTGCCTGAAAACGAGCTGTGAGTCCGAAAACAGGCCGTGTTCCCGAAAATGAGTTGTGTCCGAAAATGATTTGTGTGCCCGAAAATGAGCCGTGTGCCCGAAAACGAGCTGTGAGTTCGAAAAAGAGCTGTGTGCCCGAAAATGAGCCGTGTGCCCAAAAACGAGGTGTCGGTCCGAAAACGAGCCGTGTGTCCGAAAATGAGCCTTGTGCCCAAATACGAGACGTGTGCCCGACAAGCAGCCGTCTGCCCGAAAACAAGCTGTGTGCCCGAAAACAAGCCGTGTGCCCGAAAACGAGTCGTGTGCCCGAAAACGAGCTGTGTGCCCGAAAATGAGTTGTGTGCTCAAAAATGAGCCGTGTGCCCGAAAACGAGCAATGTGGCCGAAAATGAGCTGTGTGCCCGAAAAAGAGTCGTGAGTTCGAAAATGAGGCCTATGACCGAAAACGAGTCGTGTGCCCGAAAACGAGCCGTTTGCCCGAAAATGAGCCGTGTGCCTGAAAACGAGCCGTGTGCCCAAAAATGAGCTGTGTGCCCGAAAATGGGCTGTGTGCCCGAAAATGAGTTATGTGCCCAAAAACGAGCTGTGAGTTCGGAAAAGGGCTGTGTGCCCGAAACTGAGCTGCATGCCTGAAAATGAGTCGTGGGCCCAAAAATGAGCTGTGCGCCCGAAAATGAGTTGTGTGCCCGAAAATGAGCCGTGTGCCCGAAAACAAACTGTGAGTCTGAAAACGAGCCGTGTCTACGAAAATGAGTCGTGTGCCCGAAAACGAGTTGTGTGCCCGAAAATGATTTGTGTGCCCAAAACTGAGCCGTGTGCCCGAAAAACAGCTGTGTGCTCGAAAACGAGCCGTGTGTCCGAAAACGAGCCGTGTGACTGAAAACGAGCTGTGTGCTCGAAAATGAGCCGTGTGCACGAAAACGAGCTGTGAGTCCGAAAACGAACCGTGTGCCCGAAACGGAGCCGTGTGCCCGAAAACGAGCCGTGTGCCAGAAAATGAGCTATGTGCCCGAAAATGATTTGTGTGCTTGAAAATGAGCCGTGTGCCCGAAAACGAGCTGTGAGTTCGAAAAAGAGCTGTATGCCCGAAAATGAGCCGTGTGCTCGAAAATGAGCTGTGGGCCCAAAAACGAGCTGAGTCCAAAAACGAGCCATGTGTCCAAAAATGAGCCGTTTGCCCGAAAATGAGCTGTTTGCCCGAAAAAAAGTCGTGGGTCTGAAATCGAGCCGTGTGCCCGAAAACGAGCCGTGTGCCCGAAAACGAGCTGTGTGCCCGAAAATGAGTTGTGTGCCCAAAAATGAGCCGTGTGCACGAAAACGAGCTATGAGTCTGAAAACTAGCTGTGTGCTCGAAACGGAGCCGTGTGCCCGAAAACGAGCTGTGAGTCTGAAAATGAGCCGTGTCTGAAAAGGAGCCCTGTGCCCAAAAAGGAGCCGTGCGCCCAAAATTAGGCAGCGGGCCTGAAAATGAGCCGTTTGGCCGAAAACGAGCTTCGTGTCCGAATATTATCTGTGTGCCCGAAAACGAGCCGTGTGCCCGAAAATGTGATTTCTGCTCGAAAATGAGCCGTGTGCCCGAAAAAGGAGTTGTGTGCCCAAAAACGAGTTGTGTGTCTGAATACGAGCCGTGTGCCCAAAAAATAAGCTGTGTGCTTGGAAAAGGAGTCGTGTGCCCGAAAACGAGCTGTGTGTTCGAAAACGAGCCGTGTGCCCGAAAAACGAGCTGTGTGATCGAAAAATGAGCTACGTGCTCGGAAATGAGCCGTGTGCACGAAAATGTGCTGCGTGCCCGAAAATGAGATATGTGCCCGAAAATGAGCAGTGTGTCCGAAAACGAGCTGTGTGCTCGACAGTTAAGCCTGTGCCCGAAAACGAGCTGTGAGTTCGAAAATGAGCTGTGTGCCCGAAAAGGGAACTGTGTGACCGAAAATGAGCCGTATACCCAAAAAAGGAGCTGTGTGCCCGGAAAAGGAGTCCTGTGCCCGAAAATGAGCTGTGTGTCCGAAAACGAGCCGTGTGCCCGAAAACGAGCCGAGCGCTCGAAAAATGAGCTGCGTACTCGAAAATGAGCCATGTGCACGAAAATGAGATGCGTGCCCGAAAATGAGATATGTGCCTGAAAATGAGCCGTCTACCCGAAAACGAGCAGTGTGTCCGAAAACGAGCTGTGTGCCAGAAAGTTAGTCCTGTGCCCGAAAACGAGCTGTGTGTTCGAAAACAAGCTGTCTACCCGAAAATGTGCTGTCTGCTCGAAAATGAGCCGTGTGCCCGAAAAAGGAGTTGTGTCCCCGAAAACGAGCCGTGTGCCCGAAAAATGAACTGTGTGATCGAAAATGAGCCGGGTGTCCGAAAATAAGTTGTGTGCCCAAAAACGAGCCGTGTGCCTGAAAAATGAACCGTGTGTTTGAAAACGAGCCGTGTGCCCAAAAATTAGTTGTGTGCCCGAAAACGAGCTGTGAGTCCGAAAATAAGCCGTGTGTCCGAAAAGGAGCCGTGTGCCCGAAAAGGAGCCACGTGCCCGAAATTAGGCCGTGGGCCTGAAAATGAGCCGTTTGGCCGAAAACGAGCTTCGTGTCCGAATATTAGCCGTGTGCCCGAAAACGAGCCGTGTGCCCGAAAATGTGATGTCTGCTCGAAAATGAGCCATGTGCCCGAAAAAGGAGTTTTGTTCCTGAATACGAGTTGTGTGTCTGAATACGAGCCGTGTGCCCAAAAAATAAGCTGTGTGCTTGGAAAAGGAGTCGTGTGCCCGAAAACGAGCTGTGTGCCCGAAAAACGAGCTGTGTGCTCGAAAAATGAGCTGCGTGCTCGGAAATGAGCCATGTGCACGAAAATGAGCTGCGTGCCCGAAAATGAGATATGTGCCCGAAAATGAGCAGTGTGTCCGAAAACGAGCTGTGTGCCCGACAGTTAAGCCTGTGCCCGAAAATGAGCTGTGAGTTCGAAAATGAGCTGTGTGCCCGAAAAGGGAACTGTGTGACCGAAAATGAGCCGTATGCTCAAAAAATGAGCTATGTGCCCGGAAAAGGAGTCGTGTGCCCAAAAACGAGCTGTGTGTCCGAAAATGAGCCGTGTGCCCGAAAACAAGTTGTCTGGCCAAAAACGAGCCGGGCACTCGAAAAATGAGCTGCGTACTCGAAAATGAGCCGTGTGCACGAAAATGAGATGCGTGCCCGAAAATGAGATATGTGCCCGAAAATGAGCCGTCTACCCAAAAACGAGCAGTGTGTCCGAAAACGAGCTGTGTGCCCGAAAGTCAGCCCTGTGCCCGAAAACGAGCTGTGTGTTCGAAAACAAGCTGTCTACCCGAAAATGTGCTGTCTGCTTGAAAATGAGCCGTGTGCCCGAAAAAGGAGTTGTGTCCCCGAAAACGAGCCTTGTGCCCGAAAAATGAACTTTGTTAGAAAACGAGCCGGGTGCCCGAAAATAAGTTGTGTTCCCAAAAACGAGCCGTGTGCCCGAAAATTAGTTGTGTGCCCAAAAACGAGCTGCGAGTCCAAAAATGAGCCGTGTGTCCGAAAAGGAGCCGTGTGCCCGAAATTAGGCCGTGGGCCTGAAAATGAGCCGTTTGGCTGAAAACGAGCTTCGTGTCCGAATATTAGCCGTGTGCCCGAAAATGAGCCGTGTGCCCGAAAATGTGATGTTTGCTCCAAAATGAGCTGTGTGCCCGAAAAAGGAGTTGTGTGCCCGAAAACGAGTTGTGTGTCTGAATACGAGCCGTGTGCCCAAAAAATAAGCTGTGTGCTTGGAAAAGGAGTCGTGTGCTCGAAAACGAGCTGTGTGTCTGAAAACGAGCCGTGTGCCCGAAAACGAGCTGTGTGCCCGAAAAACGAGCTGTGTGCTCGAAAAATGAGCTGCGTGCTCGGAAATGAGCCGTGTGCACGAAAATGAGCTGCGTGCCCGAAAATGAGATATGTGCCCAAAAATGAGTTGTCTTCCTGAAAATGTGCAGTGTGTCCGAAAACGAGCTGTGTGCCCGACAGTTAAGCCTATGCCCGAAAACGAGCTGTGAGTTCGAAAATGAGCTGTGTGCCCGAAAATGTGCTATCTGCTAGAAAATGAGCCGTGTGCCCGAAAAAGGAGCTGTGTGCCAGAAAACGAGCTGTGAGTCTAAAAACGAACCGTGTGCCCGAAAACGAGTTGTGTGCCTGAAAATGAGCCGTGTGCCCAAAAATGAGCTGTGTTCCCAAAAATGAGTTGTGTGCCCGAAAACGAGCTGTCTATCCGAAAACGAGCCGTGTGCCCGAAAATGAGTTGTGTGCCCGAAAATGTGGCGTGTGCCTGAAAACGAGCTGTGAGTCTGAAAACGAGCCATGTGTCCGACAATGAGCCGTTTGCCCGAAAACGAGCTGTGTGTCTGAATACGAGCCGTGTGCCCAAAAAATGAGCTGTGTGCCTAGAAAACGAGTCGTGTGCTCGAAAACGAGCTGTGTGTCCGAAAACGAGCCGTGTGCCCGAAAACGAGCTGTGTGCCCGAAAACGAGCCTTGTGCTCGAAAAACGAGCTGCGTGCTCAGAAATGAGCCGTGTGCCCGAAAATGAGCCGCGTGCCCGAAAATGAGATATGTGCCCGAAAATGAGCCGTCTACCCGAAAACGAGCAGTGTGTCCGAAAACGAGCTGTGTGCCAGAAAGTTAACCCTGTGCCCGAAAACGAGCTGTGTGTTCGAAAAGAAGCTGTGTGCCCGAAAATGTGCTGTCTGCTCGAAAATGAGCCGTGTGCCCTAAAAAGGACCTGTGTGCCCGAAAACGAGCTCTGAGTCTGAAAACGAGCGGTGTGCCCAAAAATGAGTTGTGAGTCCGAAAAGGAGCCGTGTGCCTGAAAACGAGATGTGAGTCTGAAAATGAGTCGTGCGCCCGAAAACGAGCTGTGAGTCTGAAAATGAGCCGTGTGTCCGAAAATGAGATGTGTGCCCGAAAATGAGCCTTGTGCCCGAATTTAAGCCGTGTGCCCAAAAATGAGACGTTTGCTCGAAACGAGCTTTGTGTCCGAATATTAGCCGTGTGCCCTAAGATGAACCGTGTGCTCGAAAACGAGCCGTATGCCCGAAAATGAGGTGTGTGCCCGAACACGAGCCGTGTTTCCTGAAAATTAGCCGTGTGCATGAAAACGAGCTGTGAGTCTGAAAACGAGCCATATGCCCGAAAATGAGCTGTGAGTCCGAAAATGAGCTGTGAGTCCGAAAACGAGCCGTGTGCCCGAAAACAAGCCGTGTGCCCGAAAATGAGCTGTGTGCCCGAAAATGAGTTGTGTGCATGAAAATGAGCAGTGTGCCCAAAAATGAGCTGAGTCCGAAAACGAGCTGTGTGCCCGAAAACGAGCCGTGTGCCCGAAAACGAGTCGCGTGCCTGAAAATGAGCTGTGTGCCCAAAAATGAGCCGTGTGCACAAAAACGAGCTGTGAGTCCGAAGACGAGCTGTGTGCCCGAAAACGAGCCGTGTGCCCGAAAATGAGTTGTGTGCCCGAAAAAGAGACGTGTTGCCCGAAAATGAGACGTGTGCCCGAAAGCGACCTGTGAGTCCGAAAACGAGCCATGTCACCAAAAATGAGAGGTGTGCCCGAAAACGAGCCGTGTGCCCGAAAACGAGCCGTGTGCCCGAAAAAGGAGTGTTGTGCCCGGAAAATGAGCCGTGTGCCCGAAAATGAGCCGTGTGCCCAAAAACGAGTCGTGAGTCCGAAAACAAGCCCTGTGCACGGAAAATGAGCCGTGTGCCCGAAAACGAACCGTGTGCCCAAAAACAACCCGTGTGCCCGAAAATGATCTCTGTGCCCGAAAACGAGCCGTGTGCCCGAAAACGAGCTGTGTTCCCGAAATTGAGTTGTGTGCCCGAAAATGAGCCGTGTGTCTGAAAACGAGCTGTGTTCCAGAAAATGAGTTGTGTGGCCGAAAATGAGCCGTTTGCCCGAAAACGAGCTGTGACTCAGAAAATGAGCTGTGTCACCGAAAATGAGCCGTGTGGCCGAAAACGAGCCTTGTACCCGAAAATGAGCCGTGTGCCCGAAAACGAGCTGTGAGTCCGAAAATGAGGCCGGTGCTCGAAAATCAGCGGTGTGCCCGAAAACGAGCCGTGTGCCAGAAAAAAAGCTGTGTGCCAGAAAACGAGCCGTGTGCCCGAAAACGAGCCGTGTGCCCGGATAGGAGACGTCTACCCGACATTGAGCCGTTTGCCAGAAAATGAGCCGTGTAACCGAATACAAGCCGTGTGCCCGAAAATGATCTCTGTGCCCGAAAATGAGCTGTGTGCCCGAAAATGAGCTGTGTGCCCGAAAACGAGCCGTGTGCACGAAAACGAGCCGTGTGCCCAAATACGAGCTGTGAGTCCGAAAATGAGGCCGGTGCTCGAAAATCAACGGTGTGCCAGAAAACGAGCCGTGTGACAGAAAACGAGCCGTGTGCCCGAAAACGAGCCGTGTGCCCGGATAGGAGACGTCTACCCGACATTGAGCCGTTTGCCCGAAAACGAGCCGTGTAACCGAAAACAAGCCGTGTGCCCGAAAATGATCTCTGTGCCCGAAAATGAGCTGTGTGCCCCAAAACGAGCCGTGTGCCCCAAAACGAGCCGTGTGCACGAAAACGAGCCGTGTGCCCAAAAACGAGCTGTGAGTCCGAAAATGAGGCCGGTACTCGAAAATCAACGATGTGCCCGAAAACGAGCCGTGTGCCAGAAAACGAGCTGTGTGCCAGAAAACGAGCCGTGTGCCCGAAAACGAGCCGTGTGCCCGGATAGGAGACGTCTACCCGACATTGAGCCGTTTGCCCGAAAATGAGCCGTGTAACCGAAAACAAGCCGTGTGCCCGAAAATGATCTCTGTGCCCGAAAATGAGCTGTGTGCCCGAAAATGAGCTGTGTGCCCGAAAACGAGCCGTGTGCACGAAAACGAGCCGTGTGCCCAAAAACGAGCCGTGTTCCCGAAAACAAGCTGTGTGCCCGAAAATGAGTTGTGTGCACGAAAATGAGCCGTGTGCCCGAAAATGAGTTGTGTGCCCGAAAATGAGCCGTTTGCACGAAAACGAGCTGTGAGTCCAAGTACGAACCGTGTGCTCGAAAATGAGCATTGTGCCCGAAAATGAGTGGTGTGCTCGAAAATGAGCTGTGTGCCCAAAAATGAGCTGGGTGCCCGAAAACGAGCCGTGTGCCCGGAAATGAGTTTTGTGCCCGAAAGTGAGCCGTGTGCCCAAAAACGAGCCGTGAGTTCGAAAACAAGCCCTGTGCTTGAAAACGAGCGGTGCGTCCGAAAACGAGCCGCGTACCCGAATATAAGCCGTGTGCCCAAAAATAAGCCGTTTGGCCGAAACGAGCGTTGTTTCCGAAAATTAGTCGTGGCCTGAAAAAGGAGCATTGTGCCCGGAAAATGAGCCGTGTGCCAAAAAATGAGCTGCGTATTTGAAAACGAGCTATCTATCAAAAAACAAGCCGTGTGCCCGAAAAATTAGCTCTCTGCCCGAAAACGAGCCATGTGCCCACAAAATGAGCTGTGCGCCATGAAAAGGAGTCATGTGCCTGAAAACGAACTGTGTGCCCGAAAACAAGCTGTGTTCCCGAAAATGAGTTGTGTGCCCGAAAATGAGCCGTGTGCTCGAAAACGAGTTGTGACACAGAAAAGGAGCCGTGTCACCGAAAAGGAGCCGTGTGGCTGAAAACGAGCCGTGTGCCCGAAAATGAGCTGTGTGCCCGAAAATGAGCAGTGAGTCCAAAAATGAGACGTGAGTCCGAAAATGAGCTGTGAGTCCGAAAACGAGCAGTGTGCCCGAAAACGAGCTATGAGTCCAAAAATGAGCCGTGGGCTCGAAAACGAGCCGTGTGCCCGAAAATGAGAGCCGTGTGCCCGAAAATGAGTTGTCTACCCGAAAACGAGCCATGTGCCTGAAAACGAGCTGTGAGTCCGAAAACGAGGCATGTGCCTGAAAACGAGTCGTGTGCCTGAAAACGAGCCGTGTGCCAGAAAACGAGCCGTGTGCCAGAAAATGAGCTGTGTGCCAGAAAATGGGCCGTATGCCCGAAAACGATCCGTGTGTCCGAAAACGAGCCGTGTGTCCGAAAACGAGCCGTGTGCCCGGATACGAGACTTGTACCCGACAATGAGCTGTTTGCCCGAAAACGAGCCGTGTGCCCGAAACTGATCTCTGTCCCCGAAAATGAGCCGTGCGCCCGAAAATGAGTTGCGTGCTCGAAAACGAGCCGTGTGCACGAAAACGAGCTGTGTGCCCGAAAATCAGTTGTGTCCCCGAAAATGAGTCGTATGCACGAAAACGAGCTGTAAGTCCGAGAACGAGCCGTGTGCCCGAAACAGAGCCGTGTGCCCGAAAACGAGCCGTGTGCCCGAAAATGAGTGGTGTGCCCGAAAATGAGCGGTGTGCCCTAAAATGAGCTGTGTGCCCGAAAATGAGCTGGGTGCCCAAAAACGAGCCGTGTGCCCGAAAAAGGAGCATTGTGCCCGGAAAATGAGCCGTGTGCCTGAAAATGAGTTGTGTGCCCGAAAATGAGCCGTGTGCCCAAAAATGAGCCGTGAGACCGAAAACAAGCCCTGTGCCCGAAAATGAGCCGTGCGCCCGAAAATGTGCCGTTTGCTGAAAACGAGCTTTGTGTCCGAATATTAGTCGTGTGCCAAAAAATGAGCCGTGCGCCTGAAAAAGTTGCATTGTGCTCGGAAAACGAGCCGTGTGCCAAAAAACGAGCTGTGTATCAGAAAACGAGCTGTGTGCCCAAAAAATGAGCTGTGCGCCATGAAAAAGAGTCGTGTGCCCGAAAACGAGCTGTGTGCCCGAAAATGAGTTGTGTGCCCGAACATGAGCCGTGTGCCCGAAAACGAGCTGTGACTCAGAAAACGAGCCGTGTCACCGAAAATGAGCCGTGTGGCAAAAAACGAGCCGTGTGCCCGAAAATGAGCTGTGAGTCCGAAAACGAGAAGTGTGCCTGAAAATGAGTCGTGAGTCCGAAAAAGAGCTGTGAGTCCGAAAACGAGCAGTGTGCCCGAAAACGAGCTGTGATTCCGAAAATTAGCCGTGGGCCCGAAACGAGCCATGTGCCCAAAAATGAGTTGTGTGCTCGAAAATGAGCAGTGTGCCCGAAAATGAGCTGTTACTCCGAAAACGAGCTGTGTGCCCGAAAACAAGCCGTGTGCCCAAAAACGAGCGGTGTGCCCGAAAACGAGCTTTGTGCCCGAAAATGAGCCTTGTGCCCGAAAACGAGCTGTGAGTCTGAAAACGAGCCGTGTGTCCGAATACGAGCTGTGTGCCCGAAAATGTGCCGTTTGTCCGAAAACGAGCTGTGTGCCCAAAAACGAGCCGTGTGACCGAAAACGAGCCGTGTGCCTGAAAACGGGCCCGTGTGCCCGAAAATGAGCCTTGTGCCCGAAAGTGAGTTGTGTGCCTGAAAACGAGCTGTTACTCCGAAAACGAGTCGTGTCACCGAAAATGAGCCGTGTGCCCGAAAACGAGCCGTGTGCCCAAAAACGAGCTGTGTGCCCGAAAAGGAGCCTTGTGCTCGAAAACGAGCATTGTGTCCGAATACGAGCCGTGTGCCCGAAAATGAGTCGTTTGTCCGAAAACGAGCTGTGTGCCCAAAAATGAGCCGTGTGCCTGAAAACGGGCCGTGTGCCCGAAAATGAGCCTTGTGCCCAAAAATGAACTGCGTGCCCGAAAATGGGATCTGTGCCCGAAAATAAGCCGTCTACCCGAAAACGAGCAGCGTGTCCGAAAACGGGTCGTGTGCCCGAAAGTTAACCCTGTGCCCGAAAATGAGCTGTGTGTTCGAAAACGAGCTGTGTGCCTGAAAATGTGTTGACTGCTCGAAAATGAGACGTGTTCCCGAAAAAGAGCTGTGTGCCCGGAAACGAGCTGTGAGTCGAAAAATGAGCCGTGGGCTCGAAAACGAGCCGTGTGCCCGAAAACAAGCCGTGTGCCCGAAAATGAGCTGTGTGCCCCGAAAATGAGTTGTGTGCATGAAAATGAGCAGTGTGCCCAAAAATGAGCTGTGAGTCCGAAAACGAGCCGTGTGTCCAAAAATGAGCCGTGTGCCCAGATACGAGACATGTGCCCGGCAATGAGCCGTTTGCCCGAAAACGAGCTGTGTGCCCGAAAACGAGCCGTGTGTCCGAAAACGAGTCGCGTGCCTGAAAATGAGCTGTGTGCCCAAAAATGAGCCGTGTGCACGAAAACGAGCTGTGAGTCCGAAGACGAGCTGTGTGCCCGAAAACGAGCAGTGTGCCCGAAAATGAGTTGTGTGCCCGAAAAAGAGACGTGTTGCCCGAAAATGAGACGTGTGCCCGAAAGCGACCTGTGAGTCCGAAAACGAGCCATGTCACCAAAAATGCGAGGTGTGCCAAAAAATGAGCTGGGTGCCCGAAAACGAGCCGTGTGCCCGAAAAAGGAGTGTTGTGCCCGGAAAATGAGCCGTGTGCCCGAAAATGAGCCGTGTGCCCAAAAACGAGTCGTGAGTCCGAAAACAAGCCCTGTGCACGGAAAATGAGCCGTGTGCCGAAAACGAACCGTGTGCCCAAAAACAACCCGTGTGCCCGAAAATGATCTCTGTGCCCGAAAACGAGCCGTGTGCCCGAAAACGAGCTGTGTTCCCGAAATTGAGTTGTGTGCCCGAAATGAGCCGTGTGTCTGAAAACGAGCTGTGTTCCAGAAAATGAGTTGTGTGGCCGAAAATGAGCCGTTTGCCCGAAAACGAGCTGTGACTCAGAAAATGAGCTGTGTCACCGAAAATGAGCCGTGTGGCCGAAAACGAGCCTTGTACCCGAAAATGAGCCGTGTGCCCGAAAACGAGCTGTGAGTCCGAAAATGAGGCCGGTGCTCGAAAATCAGCGGTGTGCCCGAAAACGAGCCGTGTGCCAGAAAACGAGCTGTGTGCCAGAAAACGAGCCGTGTGCCCGAAAACGAGCCGTGTGCCCGGATAGGAGACGTCTACCCGACATTGAGCCGTTTGCCCGAAAATGAGCCGTGTAACCGAAAACAAGCCGTGTGCCCGAAAATGATCTCTGTGCCCGAAAATGAGCTGTGTGCCCGAAAATGAGCCGTGTGCACAAAACGAGCCGTGTGCCCAAAACGAGCCGTGTTCCCCGAAAACAAGCTGTGTGCCCGAAAATGAGTTGTGTGCACGAAAATGAGCCGTGTGCCCGAAAATGAGTTGTGTGCCCGAAAATGAGCCGTTTGCACGAAAACGAGCTGTGAGTCCAAGAACGAACCGTGTGCTCGAAAATGAGCATTGTGCCCGAAAATGAGTGGTGTGCTCGAAAATGAGCTGTGTGCCCAAAAATGAGCTGGGTGCCCGAAAACGAGCCGTGTGCCCGAAAATTAGTTTTGTGCCCGAAAGTGAGCCGTGTGCCCAAAAACGAGCCGTGAGTTCGAAAACAAGCCTGTGCTTGAAAACGAGCGGTGCGTCCGAAAACGAGCCGCGTACCCGAATATAAGCCGTGTGCCCAAAAATAAGCCGTTTGGGCCGAAACGAGCTTTGTTTCCGAAAATTAGTCGTGGCCTGAAAAAGGAGCATTGTGCCCGGAAAATGAGCCGTGTGCCAAAAAATGAGCTGCGTATTTGAAAACGAGCTATCTATCAAAAACAAGCCGTGTGCCCGAAAAATTAGCTCTTGCCCGAAAACGAGCCATGTGCCCACAAAATGAGCTGTGCGCCATGAAAAGAGTCGTGTGCCTGAAAAACGAACTGTGTGCCCGAAACAAGCTGTGTTCCGAAAATGAGTTGTGTGCCCGAAAATGAGCCGTGTGCTCGAAAACGAGTTGTGACACAGAAAACGAGCCGTGTCACCGAAAAGGAGCCGTGTGGCTGAAAACGAGCCGTGTGCCCGAAAATGAGCTGTGTGCCCGAAAATGAGCAGTGAGTCCAAAAACGAGACGTGAGTCCGAAAATGAGCTGTGAGTCCGAAAACGAGCAGTGTGCCCGAAAACGAGCTATGAGTCCAAAAATGAGCCGTGGGCTCGAAAACGAGCCGTGTGCCCGAAAATGAGAGCCGTGTGCCCGAAAATGAGTTGTCTACCCGAAAACGAGCCATGTGCCTGAAAACGAGCTGTGAGTCTGAAAACGAGTCGTGTGCCTGAAAACGAGCCGTGTGCCAGAAAACGAGCCGTGTGCCAGAAAATGAGCCGTATGCCAGAAAATGGGCCGTATGCCCGAAAACGATCCGTGTGTCCGAAAACGAGCCGTGTGTCCGAAAACAAGCCGTGTGCCCGGATACGAGACCTGTACCCGACAATGAGCTGTTTGCCCGAAAACGAGCCGTGTGCCCGAAACTGATCTCTGTCCCCGAAAATGAGCCGTGCGCCCGAAAATGAGTTGCGTGCTCGAAAACGAGCCGTGTGCACGAAAACGAGCTATGTGCCCGAAAATCAGTTGTGTGCCCGAAAATGAGTCGTATGCACGAAAACGAGCTGTAAGTCCGAGAACGAGCCGTGTGCCCGAAACAGAGCCGTGTGCCCGAAAACGAGCGGTGTGCCCGAAAATGAGCGGTGTGCCCGAAAATGAGCGGTGTGCCCTAAAATGAGCTGTGTGCCCGAAAATGAGCTGGGTGCCCAAAAACGAGCCGTGTGCCCGAAAAAGGAGCATTGTGCCCGGAAAATGAGCCGTGTGCCTGAAAATGAGTTGTGTGCCCGAAAATGAGCCGTGTGCCCAAAAATGAGCCGTGAGACCGAAAACAAGCCCTGTGCCCGAAAATGAGCCGTGCGCCCGAAAATGTGCCGTTTGCTGGAAACGAGCTTTGTGTCCGAATATTAGTCGTGTGCCAAAAAATGAGCCGTGCGCCTGAAAAAGTTGCATTGTGCTTGGAAAACGAGCCGTGTGCCAAAAAACGAGCTGTGTATCTGAAAACGAGCTGTGTGCCCAAAAAATGAGTTGTGCGCCATGAAAAAGAGTCGTGTGCCCGAAAACGAGCTGTGTGCCCGAAAACAAGCTGTGTGCCCGAAAATGAGTTGTGTGCCCGAACATGAGCCGTGTGCCCGAAAACGTGCTGTGACACAGAAAACGAGCCGTGTCACCGAAAATGAGCCGTGTGGCAAAAAATGAGCCGTGTGCCCGAAAATGAGCTGTGAGTCCGAAAACGAGAAGTGTGCCTGAAAATGAGCCGTGAGTTCGAAAATGAGCTGAGTCCGAAAACGAGCAGTGTGCCCGAAAACGAGCTGTGATTCCGAAAATTAGCGGTGGGCCCGAAACGAGCCATGTGCCCAAAAATGAGTTGTGTGCCCGAAAATGAGCAGTGTGCCCGAAAATGAGCCGTGTGCCCGAAAACGAGCTGTTACTCCGAAAACGAGCTGTGTGCCCGAAAACAAGCCGTGTGCCCAAAAACGAGCGATGTGCCCGAAAACGAGCTTTGTGCCCGAAAATGAGCCTTGTGCCCGAAAACGAGCTGTGAGTCTGAAAACGAGCCGTGTGTCCGAATACGAGCTGTGTGCCCGAAAATGTGCCGTTTGTCCGAAAACGAGCTGTGTGCCCAAAAACGAGCCGTGTGACCAAAAACGAGCCGTGTGCCTGAAAACGGGCCGTGTGCCCGAAAATGAGCCTTGTGCCCGAAAGTGAGTTGTGTGCCTGAAAACGAGCTGTTACTCCGAAAACGAGTCGTGTCACCGAAAATGAGCCGTGTGCCCGAAAACGAGCCGTGTGCCCAAAAACGAGCTGTGTGCCCGAAAAGGAGCCTTGTGCTCGAAAATGAGCATTGTGTCCGAATACGAGCCCTGTGCCCGAAAATGAGTCGTTTGTCCGAAAACGAGCTGTGTGCCCAAAAATGAGCCGTGTGCCTGAAAACGGGCCGTGTGCCCGAAAATGAGCCTTGTGCCCAAAAATGAGCTGCGTGCCCGAAAATGGGATCTGTGCCCGAAAATAAGCCGTCTACCCGAAAACGAGCAGCGTGTCCGAAAACGGGTCGTGTGCCCGAAAGTTAACCCTGTGCCCGAAAACGAGCTGTGTGTTCGAAAACGAGCTGTGTGCCTGAAAATGTGTTGACTGCTCGAAAATGAGACGTGTTCCCGAAAAAGAGCTGTGTGCCCGGAAACGAGCTGTGAGTCCAAAAATGAGCCGTGGGCTCGAAAACGAGCCGTGTGCCCGAAAATGAGTTGTCTACCCGAAAATAAGCCGTGTGCCTGAAAACGAGCCGTGTGCCCGAAAATGAGCTGTGTGCCAGAAAATGGGCCGTATGCCCAAAAACGAGCCGTGTGTCCGAAAACGAGCCGTGTGCCCGGATACGAGACCTGTACCTGACAATGAGTCGTTTGCCCGAAAACGAGCCGTGTGCCCGAAACTGATCTCTGTCCCCGAAAATGAGCCTTGTGCCCGAAAATGAGCTGTGTGCCCGAAAATAAGTTGCGTGCTCGAAAATGAGTCGTGTGCACGAAAACGAGCTGTGTGCCTGAAAATCAGTTGTGTGCCCGAAAACGAGCCGTCTGCACGAAAACGAGCGGTAAGTCCGAGAACGAGCCATGTGCCCGAAACAGAGCCGTGTGCCCGAAAACGAGCCGTGTGCCCGAAAATGAGCGGTGTGCCCGAAAATGAGCTGGGTGCCCGAAAACGAGCCGTGTGCCCGAAAAAGGAGCATTGTGCCCGGAAAATGAGCCGTGTGCCCGAAAATGAGTTGTGTGCCCGAAAATGAGCCGTGTGCCCAAAAACGAGCCGTGAGACCAAAAACAAGCCCTGCGCCCGAAAATGAGCCGTGCGCCCGAAAATGAGCCGTGTGCCTGAAAATGTGCCGTTTGCCGGAAACGAGCTTTGTGTCCGAATATTAGTCGTGTGCCAAAAAACGAGCCATGCGCCTGAAAAAGTAGCATTGTGCCAGAAAAACGAGCTGTGTATCTGAAAACGAGCTGTGTGCCCAAAAAATGAGCTGTGCGCCATGAAAAAGAGTCGTGTGCCAGAAATCGAGCTGTGTCCCCGAAAACATGCTGTGTGCCCGAAAATGAGTTGTGTGCCCGAACATGAGCCGTGTGCCCGAAAACGAGCTGTGACTCAGAAAACGAGCCGTGTCACCGAAAATGAGCCGTGTGGCCGAAAATGAGCCGTGTGCCCGAAAATGAGCTGTGAGTCCGAAAACGAGAAGTGTGCCTGAAAATGAGCCGTGAGTCCGAAAATGAGCTGTGAGTCTGAAAACGAGCAGTGTGCCTGAAAACGAGGTGGGAGTCCGAAAATTAGCCGTGGGCCCGAAACGAGCCGTGTGCCCGAAAATGAGCAGTGTGCCCGAAAATGAGCCGTGTGCCCGAAAACGAGCTATTACTCCGAAAAATGAGTCGTGTCACCGAAAATGAGCTGTGTGCCCAAGCCGTGTGCCCAAAAACGAGCAGTGTGCCCGAAAACGAGCTATGTGCCCGAAAATGAGCCTTGTGCCCGAAAACGAGCTGTGAGTCTGAAAACGAGCCGTGTGTCCGAATACGAGCTGTGCGCCCGAAAATGAGCCGTTTGTCCGAAAACGAGCTGTGTGCCCAAAAACGAGCAGTGTGTCCGAAAACGAGCCGTGTGCCTGAAAACGGGCCTTCTGCCCGAAAATGAGTTGTGTGCCCGAAAACGAGCAGTTACTCCGAAAACGAGTCGTGTCACCGAAAATGAGCCGTGTGCCCGAAAACAAGCCGTGTGCCCGAAAACGAGCTGTGTGCCCGAAAAGGAGCCTTGTGCCCGAAAACGAGCCGTGTGTCCGAATACGAGCCGTGTACCCGAAAATGAGTCGTTTGTCCGAAAATGAGCTGTGTGCCCAAAAATTAGCCGTGTGCCTGAAAACGGGCCGTGTGCCCGAAAATGAGCCTTGTGCCCGAAAATGAGCTGCGTGCCCGAAAATGGGATCTGTGACCGAAAATAAGCCGTCTACCCGAAAACGAGCAGTGTGTCCGAAAACGGGTCGTGTGCCCGAAAGTTAACCCTGTGCCCGAAAACGAGCTGTGTGTTCGAAAATGAGCTGTGTGCCTGAAAATGTGCTGTCTGCTCGAAAAAGAGCTGTGTGCCCAAAAACGAGCTGTGAGTCCGAAAACAAGCCGTGACTCTGAAAATGAGCTGTGAGTCCGAAAACGAGCTGTGTGCCTGAAAACGAGCCGTGTGCCCGAAAACGAGCTGTGTGTCCAAATACGAGCCGTGTGCCCAAAAAACGAGCTGTGTGCCTGGAAAAGGGGTCGTGTGCCAGAAAACGAGCTGTGTGTCCGAAAACGAACCGTGTGCCCGAAAACGAGCTGCGTGCTCCGAAATGAGTCGTGTGCCCGAAAATGAGATTTTTACCCGAAAATGAGCCGTCTACCTGAAATCGAGCAGTGTGCCCGAAAATGTGCTGCCTGCTCGAAAACGAGCCGTGTTCCCGAAAAAGGAGCTGTGTGCCCGAAAACGAGCTGTGAGTCCAAAAACGAGGCGTGTGCCCAAAAATGAGCTGTGAGTCCAAAAATGAGCTGTGAGTCCGAAAGCGAGCAGTGTGCCTGAAAACGAGCTGTGAGTCTGAAAATGAGCCGTGTGCCCAAAAATGAGCCGGGTGGCCGAAAACGAGCCGTGTGCCCGAAAACGAGCTGTGAGCCCGAAAACGAGCCGTGTGCCTTAAATTAAGCCGTGGGCCTGAAAATGAGCTTTGTATCCGAATATTAGCCGTGTGCCCGAAAATGAGTCGTGTGCCCAAAAATGTGATGTCTGCCCGAAAATGAGCCGTGTGCCCGAAAAAGGTGCTGTGCGACCGAAAACGAGCCGTCTGGCCAAAAATGAGCAGTGTGTCCGAATATGAGCCATGTTCCCAAAAAATGAGCTGTGTGCCTGGAAAAGGAGTCGTGTGCCCGAAAACGAGTTGTGTGCCCGAAAACGAGCTGTGAGTCCGAAAACGAGACGTGAGTCTGAAAATGAGCTGTGAGTCCGAAAACGAGCAGTGTGCCCGAAAACGAGTTGTGAGTCCCAAAATGAGCCGTGGGCCCGAAAACGAGCCGTGTGCCAAAAATAAGAGCCGTGTGCCCGAAAATGAGTTGTGTGCCCGAAAATCAGCCGTTTGCCCGAAAATGAGCTGTGAGGTCCGAAAACGAGGCATGTGCCCGAAAACGAGCCGTGTGCCCGAAAACTAGCCCTGTGCCCGAAAACGAGCCATGTGTCCGAAAACGAGCCGTGTGCCCGTATAGGAGACGTGTACCCGACATTGACCCGTTTGCCAAAAAATGAGCGGTGTGCCCGAAAACGAGCTGTGTGCCCGAAAACGAGCTGTGTGCTCGAAAATGATCTCTGTGCCCAAAAATGAGCCGTGTGCCCGAAAATGAGCTGTGTGCCCGAAAATGAGTTGCGTGCTTGAAAACGAGCTGTGTGCCCGAAAACGAGCCGTGTGCCTGAAAAGGTGTTGTGTACACGAAAACGAGCCGTGTGCCCGAAAACGAGCTGTGTGCCCGAAAATGAGTTGTATGCACGAAAACGAGCTGTGAGTCCGAGAACGAGCCGTGTGCCCGAAAATGAGCGCTGTGCCCAAAAATGAGCCGTGTGCCCGATGAGTTGTGTGCCCGAAAATGAGCCGTGCGTCCAAAAATGAGCCGTGTGCCCGAAAACGAGCCGCGTGCCCGAAAATGAGCCGTGTGCCCGAAAATGAGCTGTGTGCCTGAAAATGAGCGGCGTGCCCTAAAATGAGTTGTGTGCCCGAAAATGAGCTGGGTGCCCGAAAATGAGTTGTGTGCCCGAAAAAGAAGGATTGTGCCTGGAAAATGAGCCGTGTGCCCAAAAACGAGCCGTGAGTCCGAAAACAAGCCGTGTGCCCGAAAATGAGCCGTGTGCCCGAAATTAAGCTGTGGGCTCGAAATTAAGTCGTGGGCCCGAAAATTAGCCGTTTGCCCCAAAACGAGCTTTGTATCCGAATATTTGCCGTGTGCCCGAAAATGTGATGTCTGCTCGAAAATGAGCCGTGTGCCCGAAAAAGGAGCTGTGCGACCGAAAATGAGCCGTGTGGCCGAAAACGTGCTGTGTGTTCGAATATGAGCCATGTTCCCAAAAAATGAGCTGTGTGCCTGGAAAAGGAGTCGTGTGCCCGAAAACGAGCTGTGTGTCCGAAAACGAGCTGTGTGCCCTAAAACGAGCCGTATGTCCGAAAATGTGCTGTCTGTTCTAAAATGAGCCGTGTTCCCAAAAACGAGCTTTTGTGCCCGAAAATGAGCCGTGTGGCCGAAAACGAGCCATTTACCAAAAAACGAGCCGTGTACCCGAAAACAAGCCGTGTGCCCGAAAACGAGCCGTGTGCCCGAAAATGATCTCTGTGCCCGAAAATGAGCCGTGTGCCCGAAAATGAGTTGCGTGCCCGAAAATGAGTTGTGTGCATGAAAACGAGTCGTGTGCCCAAAAACAAGCCGTGTTCCCGAAAACGAGCTGTGTGCCCGAAAATGAGTTATGTGCACGAAAATGAGCCGTGTGCCCGAAAACGAGCTATGTGCCCGAAAATGAGTTGTGTGCCCGAAAATGAGCCGTTTGCAAGAAAACGAGCTGTGAGTCTGAGAACGAGCCGTGTGCCCGAAACCGAGCCGTGTGCCCGAAAATGAGCGTTGTGCCCGAAAATGAGCGGTGAGCTCAAAAATGAGCTGTGTGCCAAAAAATGAGCTCGGTGCCCGAAAACGAGCCGTGTGCCCGAAAATGAGTTGTGTGCCCGAAAGTGAGCCGTGTGCCCAAAAACGAGCTGTGAGTTCAAAAACAAGCCCTGTGCCTGAAAACGAGCCGTGCGTCCGAAAACGAGCCGTGGCCCGAATGTAAGCCATGTGCCCAAAAATAAGCCGTTTGGCCGAAACGAGCTTTGTGTCCGAATATTAGTCGTGTGCCCGAAAATGAGCCGTGTGCCTGAAAAAGGAGCATTGTGCCCGAAAAATTAGCCGTGTGCCAAAAAACGAGCTGCGTAATTGAAAACGAGCTGTCTATCCGAAAATAAGCCGTGTGCCCGAAAAATTAGCTCTCTGCCCGAAAACGAGCCATGCGCCGACAAAATGAACTGTGCGCCACGAAAAGGAGTCGTGTGCCCGAAAACGAGCTGTGTGCCTGAAAACAAGCTGTGTTCCTAAAAATGAGTTGTGTACCCGAAAATGAGCCGTGTGCCCGAAAACGAGCAGTGACTCAAAAAACGAGCCGTGTCACCGAAAAGGAGTCGTGTGGCCGAAAAGGAGCCGTGTGCCCGAAAATGAGCTTTGTGCCCGAAAACGAGCTGTGGGTCCAAAAATGAGCCGTGGGCTCGAAAACGAGCCGTGTGCCCGAAAACGAGCTGTGAGTCCGAAAACGAGGCCTGTGCCCGAAAACGAGCCGTGTGCCTGAAAACGAGCCGTGTGCCCAAAAATGAGCTGTGTGCCAGAAAAACGAGCCGTGTGCGCGAAAATGAGCTGTGTGCCAGAAAATGGGCCGTATGCCCGAAAACGAGCCGTGTGCCCGGATACGGGACCTGTACCCGACAATGAGCCGTTTGCCCGAAAACGAGCCGTGTGCCCGAAACTGATCTCCATCCCCAAAAATGAGCCGTGTGCCCGAAATTGAGCTGTGTGCCCAAAAATGAGTTGCGTGCTCGAAAACGAGCCGTTGTGCACGAAAACGAGTTGTGTGCCCGAAAATAAGTTGTGTGCCCGAAAATGAGCCGTATGCACGAAAACGAGCTGTGAGTCCGAGAACGAGCCGTGTGCCCGAAACGGAGTTGTGTGCCCGAAAATGAGCGGTGTGCCCTAAAATGAGCTGTGTGCCCGAAAATGAGCTAGGTGCCCGAAAACGAGCCGTGTGCCCGAAAAAGGAGCATTGTGCCCCGAAAAATGAGCCGTGTGCCCGAAAATGAGTTGTGTGCCCGAAAATGAGCCGTGTGCCCAAAAACGAGCCGTGGGACCGAAAACAAGCCCTGTGCTCGAAAAGGAGCCGTGCGCCCGAAAAGGAGCCGTGTGCCCTAAAATGTGCCATTTGCCCGAAACGAGTTTTGTTTCCGAATATTAGCCGTGTGCCAAAAAACGAGCCGTCTGCTTGAAAAAGTAGCATTGTGCCCAGAAAATGAGCCGTGTGCCAAAAAACGAGCTATGTATCTGAAAATGAGCTGTGTGCCCAAAAAATGAGCTGTGCGCCATGAAAAGGAGTCGTGTGCCCGAAAACGAGCTGTGTGCCCAAAAACAAGCTGTGTGCCCGAAAATGAACCATGTGCCCGAAAACGAGTTATGACTCAGAAAACGAGCCGTGTCACCGAAAATCAGCCGTGTGGCCGAAATGAGCTGTGTGCCCGAAAATGAGCTGTGAGTCCGAAAACGAGAAGTGTGCCTGAAAATGAGCTGTGAGTCCGAAAATGAGCTGTGAGTCCGAAAACAAGCAGTATGCCCGAAAACGAGCTGTGAGTCCGAAAATTAGCCGTGGGCCCAAAACGAGCCGTGTGCCCGAAAATGAGACCCGTGTGCCTGAAAATGAGTTGTGTGCCCGAAAATGAGTTGTGTGCCCGAAAATGAGCCGTGTGCCTGAAAACGAGCTATTACTCCGAAAATGAGTCGTGTCACCGAAAATGAGCCGTGTGCCCGAAAACAAGCCGTGTGCCCAAAAACGAGCGGTGTGCCCGAAAATGAGCTGTTACTCCGAAAACGAGTCGTGTCACCGAAAATGAGCCGTGTGCCCGAAAACGAGCCGTGTGCCCAAAAACGAGCTGTGTGCCCGAAAAGGAGCCTTGTGCTCGAAAACGAGCTGTGAGTCCGAAAACGAGCCGTGTGTCTGAATACGAGCCATGTGCCCGAAAATGAGTCGTTTGTTTGAAAATTAGCTGTGTGCCCAAAAGTGAGCCGTGTGCCTGAAAACGGGCCGTGTGCCCGAAAATGAGCCTTGTGCCCGAAAATGAGCTGTGTGCCCGAAAATGGGATCTGTGCCCGAAAATAAGCCGTCTACCCGAAAACGAGCAGTGTGTCCGAAAATGGGTCATGTGCCCGAAAGTTAACCCTGTGCCAGAAAACGAGCTGTGTGTTCGAAAATGAGCTGTGTGCCTGAAAATTTGCTGTCTGCTCGAAAATGAGTCGTGTTCCCGAAAAAGAGCTGTGTGCCCGAAAACGAGCTGTGAGTCCAAAAACAAGCCGTGACTCTGAAAATGAGCTGTGAGTCTGAAAAAAAGCAGTGTGCCTGAAAACGAGCCGTGTGCCCTTAAACGAGCTGTGTGTCCAAATACGAGCCGTGTGCCCAAAAAACGAGCTGTGTGCCTGGAAAAGGGGTCGTGTGCCAGAAAACGAGCTGTGTGTCCGAAAATGAACCGTGTGCCCGAAAACGAGGTGCGTGTCCAGAAATGAGTCGTGTGCCCGAAAATGAGCTACGTGCCCGAAAATGAGCCGTCTACCTGAAATCGAGCAGTGTGCCAGAAAATGTGCTATCTGCTCGAAAATGAGCCGTGTTCCCGAAAAAGGAGCTGTGTGCCAGAAAACGAGCTGTGAGTCCGAAAACGAGGCGTGTGCCCGAAAATGAGCTGTGAGTCCGAAAATGAGCTGTGAGTCCGAAAGCGAGCAGTGTGCCTGAAAACGAGCTGTGAGTCTGAAAATGAGCCGTGTCCCCAAAAATGAGCCGTGTGGCCGAAAACGAGCCGTGGTGCCCGAAAACGAGAGCTGTGTGCCCGAAAAGGAGCCGTGTGCCTGAAAACGAGCTGTGAGTCCGAAAACGAGCCGTGTGCTCGAAAACGAGCTGTGCACCCAAAAATGAGCCGTGTGCCCTAAATTAAGCTGTGGGCCCGAAAATGAGCCGTTTGCCTGAAAACGAGCTTTGTATCCGAATATTAGCCGTGTGCCCGAAAATGAGCCGTCTGCCCGAAAATGTGATGTCTGCCCGAAAATGAGCCGTGTGCCTGAAAAAGGAGCTGTGCGACCGAAAACGAGCCGTCTGGCCAAAAATGAGCTATGCGTCCGAATATGAACCATGTTCCCAAAAAATGAGCTGTGTGCCTGGAAAAGGAGTCGTGTGCCCAAAAATGAGCTGTGTGCCCAAAAACGAGCTGTGAGTCCGAAAACGAGACGTGAGTCCGAAAATGAGCTGTGAGTCCGAAAACGAGCAGTGTGCCCGAAAACGAGCTGTGAGTCCAAAAATGAGCCGTGGGCCCGAAAACGAGCCGTGTGCCCAAAAATAAGAGCCGTGTGCCCGAAAATGAGCTGTGAGTCCGAAAACGAGGCCTGTGCCCAAAAAGGAGCTGTGTGCCCGAAAAACAAGCCGTGTCCCGAAAACGAACCGTGTGTCCGAAAACGAGCCGTGTGCCCAGATAGGAGACGTGTACCCGACATTGAGCTGTTTGCCAGAAAATGAGCCGTGTGCCGAAAACGAGCCGTGTGCCCGAAAATGAGCTGTGTGCCCGAAAATGAGTTGCGTGCTCGAAAACGAGCCGTGTGCCTGAAAACGAGTTGTGTACACGAAAACGAGCCGTGTGTCCAAAAACGAGCTGTGTGCCCGAAAATGAGCTGTATGCAAGAAAACGAGCTGTGAGTCCGAGAACGAGCCGTGTGCCCGAAAATGAGCGGTGTGCCCGAAAATGAGCCGTGTGCACGAAAATGAGTTGTGTGCCCGAAAATGAGCCGTCCGTCCAAAAACGAGCCGTGTGCCTGAAAATGAGCCGTGTGCCCGAAAATGAGCTGTGTGCCCGAAAATGAGCGGTGTGTCCGAAAATGAGCTGGGTGCCCGAAAACGAGTTGTGTGCCCGAAAAAGGAGGATTGTGCCCGGAAAATGAGCCGTGTGCCCGAAAATGAGTTGTGTCCCTAAAAATGAGCCGTGCGTCCAAAAACGAGCCGTGTGTCCGAAAACGAGCCGCGTGCCCGAAAATGAGCCGTGTGCCCTAAAATGAGCTGTGTGCCCGAAAATGAGCTGGGTGCTCGAAAACGAGTTGTGTGCCTGAAAAAGGAGGATTGTGCCCGGAAAATGAGTCGTGTGCCCGAAAATGAGTTGTGTGCCCGAAAATGAGCCGTGTGCCCGAAAACGAGCCGTGAGTCCGAAAACAAGCCGTGCGCCCGAAAATGAGCCGTGTGCCCGAAATTAAGTCGTGGGCCCAAAAATTAGCCGTTTGCCCGAAAACGAGCTTTGTATCCGAATATTAGCCGTGTGCCCGAAAACGAGCGGTGTGCCCGAAAATGTGATGTCTGCTCGAAAATGAGCCGTGTGCCCGAAAAAGGAGCTGTGCGACCGAAAACGAGCCGTGTGGCCGAAAACGAGCTGTGTGTTCGAATATGAGCCATGTTTCCAAAAAATGAGCTGTGTGCCTGGAAAAGGTGTCGTGGGCCCAAAAACGAGCTGTGTGTCCGAAAACGAGCTATGTGCCCTAAAACGAGCCGTATGCCCGAAAATGTGCTGTCTGTTCGAAAATGAGCCGTGTTCCCGAAAAAGGAGCTGTGTGCCCAAAAATGAGCCGTTTTTCCAAAAACGAGCCTTTGAGTCAGAAAACGTGCCGTGTGCCCGAAAATGAGCTGTGAGTCCGAAAACGAGGAGTGTGCCTGAAAAAGAGCTGTGAGTCTGAAAATGAGTCGTGTGCCCAAAAACGAGCTGTGTGCCCGAAAACGAGCCGTGTGCCCGAAAACGAGAGCTGTTGCCTGAAAATGAGCCGTGTGCCGGAAAGTGAGCTGTGTGCCCGAAAATCAGTTGTGTCCAAAAATGAGCGGTGTGCCCGAAAACGAGCCGTGAGTTCGAAAAGGAGCCGTGTGCCCGAAAACAAGCTGTGAGTCCGAAAACAGGCCATGTGCCCGAAAACAAGCCGTGTGCCCGAAAATGATTTGTGTGCCCGAAAATGAGCCGTATGCCCGAAAACGTGCTGTGTGCCCGAAAAGGAGTTGTGTGTCCAAAAACGAGCTGTGTGCCCGAAAATGAGATGTGTGCCCGAAAATGAGCTGTATGCAAGAAAACGAGCTGTGAGTCCGAGAACGAGCCGTGTGCCCGAAAATGAGCCGTGTGCCCGAAAATGAGCCGTGTGCCCGAAAATGAGTTGTGTGCCCGAAAATGAGCCGTCCGTCCAAAAACGAGCTGTGTGCCTGAAAATGAGCCGTGTGCCCGAAAATGAGCTGTGTGCCCGACATTGAGCTGTTTGCCAGAAAATGAGCCGTGTGCCCGAAAACGAACCGTGTGCCCGAAAATGAGTTGCATGCTCGAAAACGAGCCGTGTGCCTGAAAACGAGTTGTGTACACGAAAACGAGCCGTGTGTCCAAAAACGAGCTGTGTGCCCGAAAATGAGTTGTGTGCCCGAAAATGAGCTGTATGCAAGAAAACGAGCTGTGAGTCCGAGAACGAGCCGTGTGCTCGAAAATGAGCGGTGTGCCCGAAAATGAGCCGTGTGCCCGAAAATGAGTTGTGTGCCCGAAAATGAGCCGTCTGTCCAAAAACGAGCCGTGTGCCTGAAAATGAGCCGTGTGCCCGAAAATGAGCTTTGTGCCCGAAAATGAGCGGTGTGTCCGAAAATGAGCTGGGTGCCCGAAAACGAGTTGTGTGCCCGAAAAAGGAGGATTGTGCCCGGAAAATGAGCCGTGTGCCCGAAAATGAGTTGTGTCCCTAAAAATGAGCCGTGCGTCCAAAAACGAGCCGTGTGTCCGAAAACGAGCCGCGTGCCCGAAAATGAGCCGTGTGCCCTAAAATGAGCTGTGTGCCCGAAAATGAGCTGGGTGCTCGAAAACGAGTTGTGTGCCCGAAAAAGGAGGATTGTGCCCGGAAAATGAGTCGTGTGCCCGAAAATGAGTTGTGTGCCCGAAAATGAGCCGTGTGCCCGAAATTAAGTCGTGGGCCCGAAAATTAGCCGTTTGCCCGAAAACGAGCTTTGTATCCGAATATTAGCCGTGTGCCCAAAAACGAGCGGTGTGCCCGAAAATGTGATGTCTGCTCGAAAATGAGCCGTGTGCCCGAAAAAGGAGCTGTGCGACCGAAAACGAGCCGTGTGGCCGAAAACGAGCTGTGTGTTCGAATATGAGCCATGTTTCCAAAAAATGAGCTGTGTGCCTGGAAAAGGTGTCGTGGGCCCGAAAACGAGCTGTGTGTCCGAAAACGAGCTATGTGCCCTAAAACGAGCCGTATGCCCGAAAATGTGCTGTCTGTTCGAAAATGAGCCGTGTTCTCGAAAAAGGAGCTGTGTGCCCAAAAAATGAGCCGTTTTTCCAAAAACGAGCCTTTGAGTCAGAAAACGTCCGTGTGCCCGAAAATGAGCTGTGAGTCCGAAAACGAGGAGTGTGCCTGAAAAAGAGCTGTGAGTCTGAAAATGAGTCGTGTGCCCAAAAACGAGCTGTGTGCCCGAAAACGAGCCGTGTGCCCGAAAACGAGAGCTGTTGCCTGAAAATGAGCCGTGTGCCGGAAAGTGAGCTGTGTGCCCGAAAATCAGTTGTGTCCAAAAATGAGCGGTGTGCCCGAAAACGAGCCGTGAGTTCGAAAAGGAGCCGTGTGTCCGAAAACAAGCTGTGAGTCCGAAAACAGGCCGTGTGCCCGAAAACAAGCCGTGTGCCCGAAAATGATTTGTGTGCCCGAAAATGAGCCGTATGCCCGAAAACGAGCTGTGAGTTCGAAATAGAGCTGTGTGCCCGAAAAGGAGCCGTGTGCCCAAAAACGAGCCGTGAGTCCGAAAATGAGCTGTGTGCCCAAAAACGAGCTGTGTGTCCAAAAACGAGCTGCGTGCCCGAAAACGAGCTGTGAGTCAAAAAACGAGCCGTGTGCCCGAAAATGAGCTGTGAGCCCAAAAATGAGCTGTGAGTCCGAAAACGAGTAGTGTGCCTGAAAACGAGCTGTGAGTTCGAAAATGAGCCGTGTGCCCAAAAATGAGCTGTGTCGCCGAAAACAACCCGTGTGCCCAAAAACGAGAGCTGTTGCCCGAAAATGAACCGTGTGCCGGAAAATGAGCTGTGTGCCCGAAAATGAGTTGTGTGTCCGAAAATGAGCGGTGTGCCCGAAAACGAGCCGTGAGTCCAAAAACGAGCCGTTTACCCGAAAACGAGCTGTGTGCCCGAAAGTGAGCCGTGTGCCCGAAAACGAGCTGTGAGTCCGAAAACGGGCCGTGTGCCCGAAAACGAGCCGTGTGCCCGAAAATGAGCTGTCTACCCGAAAATGATATGTGTGCCCGAAAACGAGCTGGGTGCCCGAAAACGACTTGTGTGCCCGAAAAAGGAGGATTGTGCCCGGAAAATGAGCCGTGTGCCCAAAAATGAGTTGTGTGCCCGAAAATGAGCCGTGCGTCCAAAAACGAGCCGTGTGTCCGAAAACGAGCCGCGTGCCGAAAATGAGCCGTGTGCCCTAAAATGAGCTGTGTGCCCGAAAATGAGCTGGGTGCTCGAAAACGAGTTGTGTGCCCGAAAAAGGAGGATTGTGCCCGGAAAATGAGTCGTGTGCCCGAAAATGAGTTGTGTGCCCGAAAATGAGCCGTGTGCCCGAAAACGAGCCGTGAGTCCGAAAACAAGCCGTGTGCCCGAAAATGAGCCGTGTGCCCGAAATTAAGTCGTGGGCCCAAAAATTAGCCGTTTGCCCGAAAACGAGCTTTGTATCCGAATATTAGCCGTGTGCCCGAAAACGAGCGGTGTGCCCGAAAATGTGATGTCTGCTCGAAAATGAGCCGTGTGCCCGAAAAAGGAGCTGTGCGACCGAAAACGAGCCGTGTGGCCGAAAACGAGCTGTGTGTTCGAATATGAGCCATGTTTCCAAAAAATGAGCTGTGTGCCTGGAAAAGGTGTCGTGGGCCCGAAAACGAGCTGTGTGTCCGAAAACGAGCTATGTGCCCTAAAATGAGCCGTATGCCCGAAAATGTGCTGTCTGTTCGAAAATAAGCCGTGTTCCCGAAAAAGGAGCTGTGTGCCCAAAAATGAGCCGTGTTTCCAAAAACGAGCCTTTGAGTCAGAAAACGTGCCGTGTGCCCGAAAATGAGCTGTGAGTCCGAAAACGAGGAGTGTGCCTGAAAAACAGCTGTGAGTCCGAAAATGAGTCGTGTGCCCAAAAAGGAGCTGTGTGCCCGAAAACGAGCCGTGTGCCCGAAAACGAGAGCTGTTGCCTGAAAATGAGCCGTGTGCCGGAAAGTGAGCTCTGTGCCCGAAAATCAGTTGTGTCAAAAAATGAGCGGTGTGCCCGAAAACGAGCCTTGAGTTCGAAAAGGAGCCGTGTGCCCAAAAACTAGCTGTGAGTCCGAAAACAGGCCGTGTGCCCGAAAACAAGCCATGTGCCCGAAAATGATTTGTGTGCCCGAAAATGAGCCATATGCCCGAAAACGAGCTGTGAGTTCGAAATAGAGCTGTGTGCCCGAAAAGGAGCCGTGTGCCCAAAAACGAGCCGTGAGTCCGAAAATGAGCCGTGTGCCCAAAAACGAGCTGTGTGTCCAAAAACGAGCTGCGTGCCCGAAAACGAGCGGTGAGTCAAAAAACGAGCCGTGTGCCCGAAAAAGGAGCTGTGCGACCGAAAACGAGCCGTGTGGCCGAAAACGAGCTGTGTGTTCGAATATGAGCCATGTTTCCAAAAAATGAGCTGTGTGCCTGGAAAAGGTGTCGTGGGCCCGAAAACGAGCTGTGTCCGAAAACGAGCTATGTGCCCTAAAATGAGCCGTATGCCCGAAAATGTGCTGTCTGTTCGAAAATAAGCCGTGTTCCCGAAAAAGGAGCTGTGTGCCCAAAAATGAGCCGTGTTTCCAAAAACGAGCCTTTGAGTCAGAAAACGTGCCGTGTGCCCGAAAATGAGCTGTGAGTCCGAAAACGAGGAGTGTGCCTGAAAAACAGCTGTGAGTCCGAAAATGAGTCGTGTGCCCAAAAAGGAGCTGTGTGCCCGAAAACGAGCCGTGTGCCCGAAAACGAGAGCTGTTGCCTGAAAATGATCCGTGTGCCGGAAAGTGAGCTCTGTGCCCGAAAATCAGTTGTGTCCAAAAATGAGCGGTGTGCCCGAAAACGAGCCTTGAGTTCGAAAAGGAGCCGTGTGCCCAAAAACTAGCTGTGAGTCCGAAAACAGGCCGTGTGCCCGAAAACAAGCCATGTGCCCGAAAATGATTTGTGTGCCCGAAAATGAGCCGTATGCCCGAAAACGAGCTGTGAGTTCGAAATAGAGCTGTGTGCCCGAAAAGGAGCCGTGTGCCCAAAAACGAGCCGTGAGTCCGAAAATGAGCTGTGTGCCCAAAAACGAGCTGTGTGTCCAAAAACGAGCTGCGTGCCCGAAAACGAGCTGTGAGTCAAAAAACGAGCCGTGTGCCCGAAAATGAGCTGTGAGCCCGAAAATGAGCTGTGAGTCCGAAAACGAGTAGTGTGCCTGAAAACGAGCTGTGAGTTCGAAAATGAGTCGTGTGCCCAAAAATGAGCTGTGTGGCCGAAAACAACCCGTGTGCCCAAAAACGAGAGCTGTTGCCCGAAAATGAACCGTGTGCCGGAAAATGAGCTGTGTGCCCGAAAATGAGTTGTGTGTCCGAAAATGAGCGGTGTGCCCGAAAACGAGCCGTGAGTCCGAAAACGAGCCGTTTACCCGAAAACGAGCTGTGTGCCTGAAAGTGAGCCGTGTGCCCGAAAACGAGCTGTGAGTCCGAAAACGGGCCGTGTGCCCGAAAACGAGCCGTGTGCCCGAAAATGAGCTGTCTACCCGAAAATGATATGTGTGCCCGAAAATGAGCCGTATGCCCGAAAACGAGCTGTGAGTTCGAAAAATAGCTGTGTGCCCGAAAATGAGCCATGTGCCCAAAAACGAGCTGTGAGTCCGAAAACAAGCCGTGTGCCTGGATACGAGACGTGTGCCCGACGATGAGCCGTTTGCCCGAAAACGAGCCGTGTGCCCGAAAACGAGCCGTGCGCCCAAAAACGAGCTGTGTGCCCGAAAATGAGTTGTGTGCCCGAAAATGAGCCGTGTGCCCGAAAACAAGCTGTGAGTCCGAAAACGAGCCATGCCTCCGAAAATGAGCCATGTACCCGAAAATGAGCTCTGTTCCCGAAAATGAGCAGTGTGCCCGAAAATGAGCTAGGTGCCCGAAAACGAGCCGTGTGCCCGAAAGCGAGCCGTGTACTCGAAAAATGAGCCTTGTGCCGGGAAAATGAGCCGTGTGCTCGAAAATGAGCCGTGTGCCCAAAAACGAGCCGTGAGTTCGAAAACAAGCCGTGTGCACGAAAACGAGTTGTGAGTTCGAAAAATAGTTGTGTGCCCGAAAATGAGTCGTGTGCCCAAAAACGAGCCGTGTGTCTGAAAATGAGCCGTGTGCCCGGATACGAGACGTGTGCCCGACAACGAGCCGTCTGCCCGAAAACGAGCTGTGTGCCCGAAAACGAGCCGTGCGCTCGAAAACGAGCTGTGTGTCCGAAAATGAGTTGTGTGGCCGAAAACAAGCTGTGAGTCTGAAAACGAGCCGTGTCTCCGAAAATGAGTTGTGTACCCGAAAATGAGCCGTGTGCCCGAAAATGAGTTGTGTTCCCGAAAATGAGCAGTGTGCCCGAAAATGAGCTGGGTGCCCGAAAACGAGCCGTGTGCCCGAAAAAGGAGCCTTGTGCCCGGAAAATGAGCAGTGTGCATGAAAATGAGCCGTGTGCCCAAAAACGAGCCGTGAGTTCGAAAACAAGCTGTGTGCACGAAAACGAGCCGTGTGCCCGAAAACGAGCCCTGTGCCTGAAAATGAGCCATGTGCCCGAAAATGAGTTGTGTGCCCGAAAAGGAGCCGCGTGCCCGAAAATGTGTTGTGAGTCCGAAAATAAGCCGTGTGTCTGAAAATGAGCCGTGTGCCCGAAGATGAGCCATTTGCACGAAAAGGAGCTGTGTGCCCAAAAACAAGTCGTGTGTCTAAAAACGAGCCGTGCGTTCGAAAACGAGCCGTTTGCCCGAATATAAGCCGTGTGCCCGAAAATGAGCCGTTTGCCCGAAACGAGCTTTGTGTCCGAATATTAGCCGTGTGCCCAAAAATGAGCCGTGTGCCTGAAAAAGGAGCATTGTGCCCGGAAAATGAGCCATGTCCCAAAAAACAAGCTGTGTATCTGAAAACGAGCTGTCTATCCGAAAACAAGCCGTGTGCCCGAAAAATTAGCTCTCTGCCCGAAAACGAGGCATGTGCCCAAAAAATGAGCTGTGCGCCATGAAAAGGAGTCTTGTGCCCGAAAACGAGCTGTGTGCCCGAAAACAAGCTGTGTGCCCGAAAATGAGTTGTGTGCCCGAAAATGAGTCGTGTGCCCGAAAACGAGCTGTGTGCCCGAAAATGAGTTGTGTGCCCCAAAATGGGCCGTGTGCCCGAAAACGAGCTGTGACTCAGAAAATGAGCCTTGTCACCGAAATTGAGCCGTGTGGCCGAAAACGAGCCGTGTGCCCGAAAATGAGCCGTGAGTCCGAAAATGAGCTGTGAGTCTGAAAACGAGCAGTGTGCCTGAAAACGAGCTGTGAGTCTGAAAATGAGCCGTGGGCCCGAAAATGAGCCGTGTGCCCGAAAATGAGAGCCGTGTGCCCGAAAATGAGTTGTGTGCCCAAAAATGAGCCGTGTGCACGAAAACGAGCCATGTTCCCGAAAACGAGCCATGTGCCAGAAAATGAGCCGTGTGCCCAAAAATGAGTTATGTGCCCGAAAACGAGCTGTGTGACCGAAAATGAGGTGTGTGCCCGAAAATGAGCCGTGTGCACGAAAACAAGCTGTGAGTCCGAAAACGAGCCATGTGCCCGAAACGGAGCCGTGTGCTCGAAAATGAGCGGTGTGCCCGAAAACGAGCCGTGTGCCCTAAAAAGGAGCATTGTGCCCGAAAAATGAGTCGTGTGCCCGAAAACGAGCTGTGTGCCATAAAATGAGTTGTGTGCCCAGAAATGAGCCATATGAGGCCTGTGCCCGAAAATGAGCCTTGTGGCTGAAAACGATCCGTGTGCCCGAAAATGAGTTGTGTGCCCGAAAATGAGCTTTGAATCCAAAAACGGAGCCGTGTGCCCGAAAATGAGCCGTGAGTCCGAAAATGAGCTTTGAGTCCGAAAACGAGCCGTGTGGCCGAAAACGAGCTGTGTGTCCGAATGTGAGCCATGTTCCCAAAAAATGAGTTGTGTGCCTGGAAAAGGAGTCGTGTGCCCGAAAACGAGCTGTGTGTCCGAAAACGAGCTGTGTGCCCGAAAACGAGCTATATGCCCGAAAACGAGCCGTGTGCCCGAAAATGTGCTGTCTGCTCGAAAATGAGCCGTGTTCCTGAAAAAGGAGCCGTGTGCCCGAAAATGAGCGGTGTGCCCAAAAACGAGCGGTGCGCCCGAAAATGTGATGTCTGCCCGAAAATGAGCCGTGTGGTTTATTTTGCGCATCGCATCGCACGGTTTTGCACAGTTTATCACTCGCGCCGTTTTGCGCATCGCACCCTTTTGCGCAGTTTATCACTCGCGCCGTTTTGCGAATCTTACCATTTTGCGCAGTTTATCACTCGCGCCGTTTTGCGCATCGCACTGTTTTGCGCAATTTATCAATCGCGCCGTTTTGTGCATCCCACGGTTTTGCGCAGTTTATCACTAGCGTCGTTTTGCCCATCGTACCGTTTTAGGGAGTTTATCACTCGCGCCGTTTTGCGCGTCACACCGTTTTGCGTAGTTTTTCACTCGCGCCCTTTTCCGCATCGCACTGTTTTGCGCAGTTTATCACTCGCGTAGTTTTGCGCATCGCACCGTTTTGCGCAGTTTACCCCTCGTGCCGTTTTGCGCATCGCACCGTTTTGCGCAGTTTATCAATCGCGCCGTTTTGTGCATCGCACCGTTTTGCGCAGTTTACCCTCGTGCCGTTTTGCGCATCGTACCGTTTTGCACAGTTTATCAATCGCACCGTTTTGCGCATCGCACCGTTTTGCGCAGTTTACCCCTCGCGCCGTTTTGCACATCGCACTGTTTTGCGCAGTTTATCAATCGCGCCGTTTTGCGCATCGCACGGTTTTGCGCAGTTTATCACTCGCGTCGTGTTGCGCATCGCACCGCTTAACGCAGTTTATCCCTCGTGCCGTCTTGCGCATCGCACTGTTTTGCGCAGTTTATCAATCATGCCGTTTTGCACATCGCACGGTTTTGCGCAGTTGATGGATCGCGCGGTTTTGCGCATCGCACGGTTTTGCGCAGTTTATCACTCGCGCCCGTTTGCGCATCACACCGTTTTGCGCAGTTTATCAGTCGCGCCGTTTTGTGCATCGCACTCTTTTGCGCAGTTTATCAATCGCGCCGTTTTGCGCAGTTTATCACTGGCGTTGTTTTGCGCATCGCACCGTTTTGCGCAGTTTATCACTCGCGCCGTTTTAGACATCGCACCGTTTTCCGCAGTTTATCACTCGCGTCGTTTTACGCATCGCACTGTTTTGCGCAGTTTATCAATCGCGCCGTTTTGCGCATCGCACGGTTTTACGCAGTTTATTACTCGCGTCATTTTGCGCATCGCACCGTTTTGCGCAGTTTATGACTCGCGCGGTTTCGCGCATCGCACGGTTTTGCGCAGTTTACCACTTGCGCCGTTTTACGCATCGCACCATTTTGCGCAGTTTTGCACATCGCACCGTTTTGCACAGTTTACCCCTCGCGCCATTTTGCGCATCGCACGGTTTTGCGAAGTTTATCACTTGCGCAGTTTTGCGCATCGCACTGTTTTGCGCAGTTTATCACTCGCGCTGTGTTACGCATCGCACGATTTTGCGCAGTTTATCACTCGCCCCGTCTTGCGCATCGCACGGTTCTGCGCAGTTTATCACTCGCGGCGTTTTGCGCATCGCACGGTTTTGCGCAGTTTACCCCTCGCCCCGTCTTGCGCATCGCACTGTTCTGCGCAGTTTATCACTCGCGGCGTTTTGCGCATCGCACCGTTTTGCGCAGTTTATCCCTCGCGCCGTTTTGCGCATCGCACCGTTTTGCGCAGTTTACAACTCGCGCCGTTTTGCGCATCGCACCATTTTGCTCAGTTTACCACTGGCGCCGTTTTGCGCATCGTACCATTTTGCGCAGTTTATCACTCGCGCCGTTTTGCGCATCGCGATGTTTTGCGCAGTTTATCAGTCATGCCGTGTTGCCCATCGCACGATTTTACGCAGTTTATCACTCGCGCCGTTTTGCGCATCGGACCGTTTTGCGCAGTTTATCACTCGTGCCCTTTTGCGCATCGCACTGTTTTGCGCAGTTTATCACTCGCGCCGTTTTGCGCATCGCACCATTTTGCGCATCACATGGTTTTGCGTAGTTTATCGCTCGCGGCGTTTTACGCATCGCACGGTTTTGCGCAGTTTATCACTCGTGCTGTTTTGCGCATCGCACCCTTTTGCGCAGTTTATCACTCGCGCCGTTTTGCGCATCGCACCATTTTGCAGAGTTTATCACTCGCGCCATTTTGCGCATCGAACCGTTTTGCGCAGTTTATCACTCGCGCCATTTTGCGCATCGCACCGTTTTGCGCAGTTTACCACTCGCGCCCTTTTGCGTGTCGCACTATTTTGCACAGTTTATCAATCGCGCCGTTTTGCGCATCGCACCGTTTTGCGCAGTTTATCAGTTGCGCCGTTTTGCGCAGTTCATCAATCGCGCCGTTTTGCGCATCGCACGGTTTTGCGCAGTTTATCACTCGCGCCGTGTTGCGCATCGCACCGTTTTACGCAGTTTATCCCTCGCGCCGTCTTGCGCATCGCACCGTTTTGCGCAGTTTATCACTGCGGCCCTTTTGTGCATCGCACCGTTTTGCGCAGTTTATCACTCGCGTCCTTTTGCGCATCGCACCGTTTTACGCAGTTTTTCACTCGCGCCGTTTTGTGCATCGCACGGTTTTGCAGAGTTTATCACTCGCGCCGTTTTGCACATCGCACCGTTTTGCGCAGTTTATGACTCGCGCTATTTTGCGCATCGCACGGTTTTGCGCAGTTTATCACTGGCGCCGTTTTGCGCATCGCACTGTTTTGCGCTGTTTATCACTCGCGCAGTTTTGCGCATCGCACTGTTTTGCACAGTTTATCACTCGCGACGTGTTGCACATCGCACGGTTGTGCGCAGTTTATCAATCGCGCCGTCTTGCGCATCGCACAGTTCTGCGTAGTTTATCACTCGCGGCGTTTTGCGCATCGCACGGTTTTGCACAGTTTATCACTCGCGCCGTTTTACGCGTCGAACCGTTTTGCGCAGTTTTTCACTCGCGCCCTTTTGCGCATCGGACTGTTTTGCGCAATTTATCACTCGCGCCGTTTTGCACAGTTTACCCCTCGCGCCATTTTGCGCATCGCACCGTTTTGCGGAGTTTATCACTCGTGCCGTTTTGCGCATCGTACGGTTTTGCGCAGTTTATCACTCGCGCAGTTTTGCGCATCGCACCGTTTTACGCAGTTTACCCCTCGCGCCGTTTTGCGCATCGCACTGTTTTGCGCAGTTTATCAATCGCGCCGTTTTGCGCATCGCACGGTTTTGCGCAGTTTATCACTCGTGCCGTGTTGCGCATCGCAACGTTTAACGCAGTTTATCCCTCGTGCCGTCTTGCGCATCGCACTGTTTTGCGTAGTTTATCAATCATGCCGTTTTGCACATCGCACGGTTTTGCGCAGTTGATGGCTCGCGCGGTTTTGCGCATCACACTCTTTTGCGCAGTTTATCAATCGCGCCGTTTTGCGCAGTTTATCACTGGCGTCGTTTTGCGCATCGCAACGTTTTGCGCAGTTTATTACTCGCGCCATTTTACGCATCGCACCATTTTCCGCAGTTTATCACTCGCGCCGTTTTACGCATCGCACTGTTTTGCGCAGTTTATCAATCGCGCCGTTTTGCGCATCGCACGGTTTTCGCAGTTTATTACTCGCGTCATTTTGCGCATCGCACCGTTTTGCGCAGTTTATGACTCGTGCGGTTTTGCGCATCGCGCGGTTTTGCACATCGTACGGTTTTGCGCAGTTTACCACTCGCGCCGTTTTACGCATCGTACCATTTTGCACAGTTTTGCACATCGCACCGTTTTGCACAGTTTACCCCTCGCGCTGTTTTGCGCATCGCACGGTTTTGCACAGTTTATCACTCGCGCAGTTTTGCGCATCGCACTGTTTTGCGCAGTTTATCACTCGCGCCGTGTTACGCATCGCACGGTTTTGCGCAGTTTATCACTCGCGCCATCTTGCGCATCGCACGGTTCTGCGCAGTTTATCACTCGCGGCGTTTTGCGCATCGCACCGTTTTACGCAGTTTGCCCCTCGCGCCGTCTTGCGCAACGCACGGTTCTACGCAGTATATCACTCGCGGCGTTTTGCGCATCGCACCGTTTTGCGCAATTTACCCCTCGCGCCGCTTTGCGCATCGCACCGTTTTGTGCAGTTTACCACTCGCGCCGTTTTGCGCATCGCACCATTTTGCGCAGTTTACCACTGGCGCCGTTTTGCGCATCGTACCATTTTGTGCAGTTTATCACTCACGCCGTTTTGCGCATCGCACAGTTTTGCGCAGTTTATCACTCGCGCAGTTTTGCGCATCGTGCTGTTTTGCGCAGTTTATCACTCGCGCCGTGTTGCTCATCGCACGATTTTGCGCAGTTTATCACTCGCGCCGTCTTGCACATCGCACGGTTCTGCGCAGTTTATCACTCGCGGCGTTTTGCGCGTCGCACGGTTTTGCGCAGTTTATCACTCGCGCCATCTTGCGCATCGCACGGTTCTGCGCAGTTTATCACTCGCGGCGTTTTGCGCATCGCACCGTTTTACGCAGTTTACCCCTCGCGCCGTCTTGCGCAACGCACGGTTCTACGTAGTATATCACTCGCGGCGTTTTGCGCATCGCACCGTTTTGCGCAATTTACCCCTCGCGCCGCTTTGCGCATCGCACCGTTTTGCGCAGTTTACCACTCGCGCCGTTTTGCGCATCGCACCATTTTGCGCAGTTTACCACTGGCGCCGTTTTGCGCATCGTACCATTTTGTACAGTTTATCACTCGCGCCGTTTTGCGCATCGCACAGTTTTGCGCAGTTTATCACTCGCGCAGTTTTGCGCATCGTGCTGTTTTGCGCAGTTTATCACTCGCGCCGTGTTGCTCATCGCACGATTTTGCGCAGTTTATCACTCGCCCCGTCTTGCACATCGCACGGTTCTGCGCAGTTTATCACTCGCGGCGTTTTGCGCGTCGCACGGTTTTGCGCAGTTTATCACTCGCGCCGTTTTGCGCTTCGGACCGTTTTACGCAGTTTATCACTCGCGCCGTTTTGCGCATCGCACCGTTTTGCGCAGTTTATCACTCGCGTCGTTTTGCGCATCCCACGGTTTTGCGCAGCTTATCACTCGTGCCGTTTTGCGCATCGCACCCTTTTGCCCAGTTTATCACTCGCGCCATTTTGCGCGTCGCACCCTTTTGCGGAGTTTATCACTCGCGCCATTTTGCGCATCGAACCGTTTTGCGCAGTTTATCACTCGCGCCGTTTTGCGTTTCGCACCGTTTTGCACAGTTTATCACTTGCGCCCTTTCGCGCATCGCACTATTTTGCGCAGTTTATCAATCGCGCAGCTTTGCGCATCGCACTGTTCTGCGCAGTTTATCACTCGCACCGTGTTGCGCATCGTACGGTTGTGCGCAGTTTATCACTCGCGCCGTCTTGCGCATCGCACGGTTGTGAGCAGTTTATCACTCGCGCCGTCTTTCGCATCGCACGGTTGTGCGCAGTTTATCACTCGCGCCGTCTACCGCATCCCCCGGTTCTGCGCCGTTTATCACTCGCGGCGTTTTGCGCATCGCACGGTTTTGCACAGTTTATCACTCGCGCCGTTTTGCGCATTGCACCCTTTTGCGCGGTTCATCACTCGCGCAGTTTTGCGCATCTTACCGTTTTGCGCAGTTTTTCACTCGCGCCCTTTTGCGCATCGCACTGTTTTGCGCAGTTTATCAATCGCGCCGTTTTGCGCATCGCACCGTTTTGCGCAGTTTATCACTAGCGTTGTTTTGCGTATCGCACCATTTTGTGTAGTTTATCACTCGCACGGTTTTGCGCATCCCACGGTTTTGCGCAGTTTATCACTCGCGCCCTTTTGCGTATTGCACGGTTTTGCGCAGTTTATCACTCGCGCCGTTTTGTGCATCGCACCGTTTTGCGCAGTTTATCACGTGCACTGTTTTGCGCATCGCACCATTTTGTGCATCGCACTGTTTTGCGCAGTTTATCAATCGCGCCGTTTTGCGCATCGCACCGTTTGGCATATTGCACGGTTTTGCGCAGTTTATCACGTGCGCCGTTTTGCGCATCGCACCGTTTTGTGCATCGCACTGTTTTGCGAAGTTTATCACTCGCGCCGTTTTGTGCATCGCACCATTTTGCGCATCACACGGTTTTGCGCAGTTTATCACTCGCGGCGTTTTGCGCATCGCACGGTTTTGCGCAGTTTATCACTCGTGCCGTTTTGCGCATCGCACCCTTTTGAGCAGTTTATCACTCGCGTCGTATTGCGCATCTTACCGTTTTGCGTAGTTTATCACTCGCGCCGTTTTGCGCATCGCACCATTTTGCGTAGTTTATCACTCGCGCCGTTTTGCGCATCGAACCGTTTTGCGCAGTTTATCACTCGCGCTGTTTTGCGCATCGCACGGTTTTGCGCAGTTTATCAATCGCGCTGTTTTGCGCATCGTACGGTTTTGGGCAGTTTATCACTGGCGCCGTTTTGCACATGGCACCGTTTTGCGCAGTTTATCACTCGCGCCGTTTTGCGCATCGCACCGTTTTGCGCAGTTTATCACTCGCCCCATTTTGCCCATCGCACTATTTTGCGCAGTTTATCAATCGCGCCGTTTTGCGCATCGCACGGTTTTGCACTGTTTATCACTCGCGCCGTTTTGTGCAGTTTATCACTCGCGCCGTTTTGCGCATCGCACCATTGTGCGCATCCCACTATTTTGCGCAGTTTATCAATCGCGCCGTTTTGCGCATTGCACGGCTTTGCGCAGTTTATCACTCGCGCCGTTTTGCGCATCGCACCGTTTTGCGCAGTTTATCACACGCGCCGTTTTGCGCATTGCACGATTTTGCGCAGTTTATCACTCCCGCCATTTTTCGCATCGCATCGTGTTACGCAGTTTATCACTCGCGCCGTTTTGCGCATCGCACCCTTTTGCGCAGCTTATCACCGGCGCCGTTTTGCGCATCGCACCCTTTTGCGCAGTTTATCACTCATGCCCTTTCTCGCACCGCGCCGTTTTGCGCATCGCACTGTTTTGCACAGTTTATCAATCGCGCCATTTTGCGCATCGCACGGTTTTGCGCAGTTTATCACTCGCTCCGTTTTGCGCATCACACCGTTTTGCGCAGTTTATCACTCGTGCCATTTTGCGCATCGCACCGTTTTGCCCAGTTTGTCACTCGCACCATTTTGCGCAGCGCACAATTTTGCGCAGTTTATCACTCGCGCCGTTTTGGCGCATCGCACCGTTTTGCCCAGTTTATGACTCACTCAGTTTTGCGCATCGCACGGTTTTGCGCAGTTTATCACTCGCGCCGTTTTGTGCATCGCACCATTTTGCGCAGTTTATCACTGGCGCTGTTTTGCGCATCGCACCGTTTTGCGCAGTTTATCACTCGCGCCATTTTGCGCATCGCACTGTTTTGCGCAGTTTATCACTCCCGCCGTTTTGCGCGTCGCACCGTTTTGCGCATCGCACTATTTTGCGCAGTTCATCAATCGCGTCGGTTTGCGCATCGCACGGTTCTGCGCAGTTTATCACTCGTGCTGTTTTGCGCATCGCACCATTTTCCACATCGCACTGTTTTCCGCAGTTTATCAATCGCCCTATTTTGCGCATCGCACGGTTTTTGGGCAGTTTATCATTGGCGTCGTTTTGCGCATGGCACCGTTTTGCGCAGTTTATCACTCGTGCCGTTTTGCGCATCGCACCGTTTTGCACAGTTTATCAATCGCGCTGTTTCGCGCAATCGCACCGTTTTGCGCAATTTATCACTCGCGCCGTTTTGCGCATCGCACGGTTTTGCGCAGTTTATCACTGGCGCCGTTTTGCACATCGCACCGTTTTGCGCAGTTTATCACTCGCGCCGTTTTGCGCAACGCACCATTTTGCGCAGTTTATCACTGGCCCCGTTTTGCGCATCGCACCGTTTTGCGCAGTTTATCACTCGCGCCGTTTTGCGCATCGCACTGTTTTCCGCAATTTATCACTCGCACAGTTTTGCGCATCGCACGGTTTTGCACAGTTTATCACTGGCGCCGTTTTGCCCATCGCACGATTTTGCGCAGTTTTATCACTGGCGCTGTTTTGCGCATCGCACCGTTTTGCGCAGTTTATGACTCGCGCTGTTTTGCGCATTGAACGGTTTTGCGCAGTTTATCACTGGTGCCGTTTTGCACATCGCACCTTTTTGCGCAGTTTATCACTCGCGCCATTTTGCGCATCGCACTGTTTTGCGTAGTTTATCACTCCCGCCGTTTTGCGCGTCACACCGTTTTGCGCATCGCACTATTTTGCGCAGTTCATCAATCGCGTCGGTTTGCGCATCTCACGGTTCTGCGCAGTTTATCACTCGTGCTGTTTTGCGCATCGCACCATTTTGCACATCGCACTGTTTTCCGCAGTTTATCAATCGCCCTGTTTTGCGCATCGCACGGTTTTGGGCAGTTTATCACTAGCGCCTTTTTGCGCAGTTTATCACTCGCGCCGTTTTGCACATCGCACCGTTTTGCGCAGTTTATCACTCGTGCCGTTTTGCGTATCGCACCGTTTTGCACAGTTTGTCAATCGCGCTGTTTCGCGCATCGCACGGTTTTGCGCAATTTATCACTCGCGTCGTTTTGCGCAGTTTATCAATTGCGCCGTTTTGCGCATCGCACGGTTTTGCGCAGTTTATCACTGGCGCCGTTTTGCACATCGCACCGTTTTGCGCAGTTTATCACTCGCGCCGTTTTGCGCAACGCACCGTTTTGCGCAGTTTATCACTGGCCCCGTTTTGCGCATCGCACCGTTTTGCGCAGTTTATCACTCGCGCCGTTTTGCGCATCGCACTGTTTTGCGCAGTTTATCACTCGCACAGTTTTGCGCATCGCACTGTTTTGCGCAGTTTATCACTCGCTCCATTTTGCGCATTGCACTGTTTTGCGCAGTTTATCAATCGCGTCGTTTTGTGCATAGCACGATTCTGCATAGTTTATCACTCGTGCTGTTTTGCGCATCGCACCATTTTGGGCATCGCACTGTTTTGCGTAGTTTATCAATCACGCTGTTTTGCACATCGCACGGTTTTGCATAGTTTATCACTGGCGCCGTTTTGCGCATGGCACCGTTTTGCGCAGTTTATCGCTCGCGCCGTTTTGCGCATCGCACCGTTTTGCGCAGTTTATCACTGGCCCCGTTTTGCGCATCGCACCGTTTTGCGCAGTTTATGACTCGCGTTGTTTTGCGCATCGCACTGTTTTGTGCAGTTTATCACTCGCACAGTTTTGCGCATCGCACTGTTTGCGCAGTTTATCACTCGCACCATTTTGCCCATTGCACGGTTTTGCACAGTTTATGACCCGCGCCGTTTTGCGCCTCGCACGGTTTTCCGCAGTTTATCACTCGCGCCGTTTTGCGCATCGCACTGTTTTGTGCAGTTTGTCACTCGCGCCGTTTTGCGCATCGCACCATTGTGCGCATCCCACTCTTTTGCGCAGTTTATCAATCGTGCCGTTTTGCGAATTGCACGGCTTTGCGCAGTTTATCACTCGCGCCGTTTTGCACATCGCACCGTTTTGCGCAGTTTAACACACGCGCCGTTTTGCACATCGCGCGGTTTTGCGCAGTTTATCACTCCCGCCGTTTTGCGCGTCGCACCGTTTTGCGCATTGCACTGTTTTGCGCAGTTCATCAACCACGCCGGTTTGCGCATCGCCCGGTTCTGTGCAGTTTATCACTCATGCTGTTTTGCGCATCGCACCATTTTGCGCATCGCACTGTTTTGCGCAGTTTATCAATCGCGCTGTTTTGCGCATCGCACGGTTTTGGGCAGTTTATCACTGGCGCCGTTTTGCGCATGGCAACGTTTTGCGCAGTTTATCACTCGCACCGTTTTGCGCATCGCACCGTTTTGCGCAGTTTATCACTCGCGCTGTTTTGCGCATCGCACCGTTTTGCGCAGTTTATGACTCGCGGGGTTTTGCGCATCGCACGGTTTTGCGCAGTTTATCACTGGCGCCATTTTTTCCCATCGCACGATTTTGCGCAGTTTATCACTCGCGCCGTTTTGCGCATCGCACCGTTTTGCGCAGTTTATGACTGGCGCTGTTTTGTGCATCGCACTGTTTTGCGCAGTTTATTACTCGCGCCATTTTGCGCATCGCACTATTTTGCGCAGTTTATCGCTCGCGCCGTTTTGCGCATCGCACGTTTTGCGCAGTTTATAACTCCCGCCGTTTTGCGTGTCCCACCGTTTTGTGCATCGCACTGTTTTGCGCAGTTCATCAATCGCGTCGGTTTGCGCATCGCACGGTTCTGCGCAGTTTATCACTCGTGCTGTTTTGCGCATCGCACCATTTTGCGCATCGCACTGTTTTGCGCAATTTATCAATCGCGCTGTTTTGCGCATCGCACGGTTTTGGGCAGTTTATCACTGGCGCCGTTTTGCGCATGGCACCGTTTTGCGCAGTTTATCACTCGCGCCGTTTTGCGCATCACACAGTTTTGCACAGTTTATCACTCGCGCCGTTTTGTGCATCGCACCGTTTTGCCCAGTTTATGACTCGCGCGGTTTTGCGCATCGCACAGTTTTGCGCAGTTTATCACTGGCGCCGTTTTGCCCATCGCACCGTTTTGCGCAGTTTATCACTGGCGTCGTTTTGCCCATCCCATCGTTTTGCGCAGTTTATCAATCGCGCCATTTTGCGCATCGCACTGTTTTGCGCAGTTTATCGCTCGCGCCATTTTGCGCATCGCACGGTTTTGCACAGTTTATCACTCCCGCCGTTTTGCGCGTCGCACCGTTTTGCGCATCGCACTGTTTTGCGCAGTTCATCAATCGCGCCGGTTTGCGCATCGCACTGTTTTGCGCAGTTTATCAATCGCGCTGTTTTGCGCATCGCACGATTTTGGGCAATTTATCACTGGCGCCGTTTTGCGCATGGCAACGTTTTGCGCAGTTTATCACTCGCGCCGTTTTGCACATCGCACCGTTTTGTGCAGTTTATCACTCGCGCTGTTTTGCGCATCGCACCGTTTTGCGCAGTTTATGACTCGCGCGGTTTTGCGCATCGCTCGGTTTTGCGCAGTTTATCACCGGCGCCATTTTGCCCATCGCACGATTTTGTGCAGTTTATCACTCGCGCTGTTTTGCGCATCGCACCGTTTTGCGCAGTTTATCACTGGCGCTGTTTTGCGCATCACACTGTTTTGCGCAGTTTATTACTCGTGTCATTTTGCGTAGTTTATCGCTCGCGCCGTTTTGCGCATCACACGGTTTTGCGCAGTTTATCACTCCCTCCCGTTTGCGCATCACACCATTTTGCGCATCGCACTGTTTTGCACAGTTCATCAATCGCGTCGGTTTGCGCATCGCATGGTTCTGTGCAGTTTATCACTCGTGCTGTTTTGCGCATCGCACCATTTTACACATCGTACTGTTTTTCGCAGTTTATCAATCGCCCTATTTTGCGCATCGCACGGTTTTGGGCAATTTATCACTTACGCCGTTTTGCGCAGTTTATCAATCGCGCTGTTTTGCGCATCGCACAGTTTTGCGCAATTTATCACTCGCGCCGGTTTTGCGCAGTTTATCAATCGCGCCGTTTGGCGCATCGCACGGTTGTTGCGCAGTTTATCACTGGCGCCGTTTTGCACATCGCACCGTTTTGCGCAGTTTATCACTCGCGCCGTTTTGCGCATCGCACCGTTTTGCGCAATTTATCACTGGCCTCGTTTTGCGCATCGCACCGTTTGCGCAGTTTATCACTCGCGCCGTTTTGCGCATTGCACTGTTTTGCGCAGTTTATCACTCGCACTGTTTTGCGCATCGCACTGTTTTGCGCAGTTTATCACTCGCACCATTTTGCGCATCGCACGGTTTTTGCGCAGTTTATCACTCCTGCCGTTTTGCGCATCGCACTGTTTTGCGTAGTTTATCAATCGCGCCGTTTTGAGCATAGCACGATTCTGCGTAGTTTATCACTCGTGCTATTTTGCACATCGCACCATTTTGCGCATCCCACTGCTTTGCGCAGTTTATCAATCGCGCTGTTTTTCACATCGCACGGTTTTGCGTAGTTTATCACTGGCACCGTTTTGCACATCGCACCGTTTTGCGCAGTTTATCACTCGCGCCGTTGTGCGCATCGGACCATTTTGCGCAGTTTATCACTCGCGCCGTTTTGCGCATCGCACCGTTTTGCGCAGTTTATCACCCGTGCCGTTTTGCGCATCGCACCATTTTGCGCATCGCACCATTTTGCGCAGTTTATCACTCGCGTCGTTTTACGTATCGCACGGTTTTGCACAGTTTATCACTCGCGCCGTTTTGCGCATCGCACCCTTTTGCGCAGTTTATCACTCGCACCGTTTTGCGCATCGCACCGTTTTGCGCAGTTTATGACTCGCGCTGTTTTGCCATTGAACGGTTTTGCGCAGTTTATCACTGGCGCCGTTTTGCACATCGCACCTTTTTGCGCAGTTTATCACTCGCGCCATTTTGCGCATCGCACCGTTTTGCGCAGTTTATCACTGGCCCCGTTTTGCGCATCGCACCCTTTTGCGCAGTTTATCACTCGCACCGTTTTGCGCATCGCACCGTTTTGCGCAGTTTATGACTCGCGCTGTTTTGCGCATTGAACGGTTTTGCGCAGTTTATCACTGGCACCGTTTTGCACATCGCACCTTTTTGCGCAGTTTATCACTCGCGCCATTTTGCGCATCGCACCGTTTTGCGCAGTTTATCACTGGCCCCGTTTTGCGCAGTTTATCACTCGCGCCGTTTTGCGCATCGCACTATTTTGCGCAGTTTATCACTCGCACAGTTTTGCGCTTCGCACGGTTTTGCACAGTTTATCACTGGCGCCGTTTTGCCCATCGCACGATTTTGCGCAGTTTATCACTCGCGCCGTTTTGTGCATCGCACCATTTTGCGCAGTTTATCACTGGCGCTGTTTTGCGCATCGCACCGTTTTGCGCAGTTTATCACTCGCGCCATTTTGCGCATCGCACTGTTTTGCGCAGTTTATCACTCCCGCCGTTTTGCGCGTCGCACCGTTTTGCGCATCGCACTATTTTGCGCAGTTCATCAATCGCGTCGGTTTGCGCGTCGCACAGTTCTGCGCAGTTTATCACTCGTGCTGTTTTGCGCATCGCACCATTTTGCACATTGCACTGTTTTCTGCAGTTTATCAATCGCCCTATTTTGCGCATCGCACGGTTTTGGGCAGTTTATCATTGGCGTCGTTTTGCGCATGGCACCGTTTTGCGCAGTTTCTCACTCGCACCGTTTTGCGCATCGCACCATTTTGCGCAGTTTATCACTCGTGCCGTTTTGCGCATCGCACCGTTTTGCACAGTTTATCAATCGCGCTGTTTCGCGCATCGCACGGTTTTGCGCAATTTATCACTCGCGCCGTTTTGCGCAGTTTATCAATCGCGCCGTTTTGCGCATCGCACGGTTTTGCGCAGTTTATCACTGGCGCCGTTTTGCACATCGCACAGTTTTGCGCAGTTTATCACTCGCGCCGTTTTGCGCAACGCACCGTTTTGCGCAGTTTATCACTGGCCCCGTTTTGCGCATCGCACCGTTTTGCGCAGTTTATCACTCGCGCCGTTTTGCGCATCGCACTGTTTTGCGCAGTTTATCACTCGCACAGTTTTGCGCATCGCACGGTTTTGCACAGTTTATCACTGGCGCCGTTTTGCCCATCGCACGATTTTGCGCAGTTTATCACTGGCGCTGTTTTGCGCATCGCACCGTTTTGCGCAGTTTATGACTCGCGCTGTTTTGCGCATTGAACGGTTTTGCGCAGTTTATCACTGGCGCCGTTTTGCACATCGCGCCTTTTTGCGCAGTTTATCACTCGCGCCATTTTGCGCATCGCACTGTTTTGCGTAGTTTATCACTCCCGCCGTTTTGCGCGTCACACCGTTTTGCGCATCGCACTATTTTGCGCAGTTCATCAATCGCGTCGGTTTGCGCATCGCACGGTTCTGCGCAGTTTATCACTCGTGCTGTTTTGCGCATCGCACCACTTTGCACATCGCACTGTATTCCGCAGTTTATCAATCGCCCTGTTTTGCGCATCGCACGGTTTTGGGCAGTTTATCACTAGCGCCTTTTTGCGCAGTTTATCACTCGCGCCGTTTTGCACATCGCACCGTTTTGCGCAGTTTATCACTCGCGCCGTTTTGCGTATCGCACCGTTTTGCACAGTTTATCAATCGCGCTGTTTCGCGCATCGCACGGTTTTGCGCAATTTATCACTCGCGTCGTTTTGCGCAGTTTATCAATTGCGCCGTTTTGCGCATCGCACGGTTCTGCGCAGTTTATCACTGGCGCTGTTTTGCACATCGCACCGTTTTGCGCAGTTTATCACTCGCGCCGTTTTGCGCATCGCACCGTTTTGCGCAGTTTATCACTGGCCCCGTTTTGCGCATCGCACCGTTTTGCGCAGTTTATCACTCGCGCCGTTTTGCGCATCGCACTGTTTTGCGCAATTTATCACTCGCACAGTTTTGCGCATCGCACTGTTTTGCGCAGTTTATCACTCGCTCCATTTTGCGCATTGCACTGTTTTGCGCAGTTTATCAATCGCGCCGTTTTGTGCATAGCACGATTCTGCATAGTTTATCACTCGTGCTGTTTTGCGCATCGCACCATTTTGGGCATCGCACTGTTTTGCGCAGTTTATCAATCACGCTGTTTTGCACATCGCACGGTTTTGCGTAGTTTATCACTGGCGCCGTTGTGCGCAGTTTATCACTGGCCCCGTTTTGCGCATCGCACCGTTTTGCGCAGTTTATGACTCGCGTTGTTTTGCGCATCGCACTATTTTGTGCAGTTTATCACTCGCACAGTTTTGCGCATCGCACTGTTTTGCGCAGTTTATCACTCGCACCATTTTGCCCATTGCACGGTTTTGCAAAGTTTATGACCCGCGCCGTTTTGCGCTTCGCACCATTTTGCGCCTCGCACGGCTTTCCGCAGTTTATCACTCGCGCCGTTTTGCGCATCGCACTGTTTTGTGCAGTTTTTCACTCGCGCCGTTTTGCGCATCGCACCATTGTGCGCATCCCACTCTTTTGCGCAGTTTATCAATCGTGCCGTTTTGCGAATTACACGGCTTTGCGCAGTTTATCACTCGCGCCGTTTTGCACATCGCACCGTTTTGCGCAGTTTAACACACGCGCCGTTTTGCGCATCGCGCAGTTTTGCGCAGTTTATCACTCCCGCCGTTTTTCGCATCGCACCGTTTTACGCAGTTTATCACTCGCGCCGTTTTGCGCATCGCACCCTTTTGCGCAGTTTATCACTGGCGCCGTTTTGCGCATCGCACCCTTTTGCGCAGTTTAGCACTGGCGCCGTTTTGCGCATCGCACCCTTTTGCGCAGTTTATCACTCGGGCCCTTTTTCGCATCGCACCGTTTTGTGCATCACATTGTTTTGCGCAGTTTATCAATCGCGCCGTTTTGCGCATCGCGTGGTTCTGCGCAGTTTATCACACGTGCCATTTTGCGCATCGCCTGGTTCTGCGCAGTTTATCACACGTGCCATTTTGCGCATCGCACTGTTTTGCGCAGTTTATCAATCGCGCCATTTTGCGCATCGCACGGTTTTGCGCAGTTTATCACTCGCACTGTTTTGCGCATCGCACCGTTTTTCGCAGTTTATCACTCGCACTATTTTCCGCATCGCACCGTTTTGCGCAGTTTATCACTCGCGCCGTTTTGCGCATCGCACCGTTTTGCACAGTTTATCAATCGCGCGGTTTCGCACATCGCACCGTTTTGCGCAATTTATCACTCGCGCCGTTTTGCGCATCGCACGGTTTTGCGCAGTTTATCACTGGCGCCGTTTTGCACATCGCACCATTTTGCGCAGTTTATCACTCGTGCCCTTTTGCGCATCTCACCGTTTTGCGCAGTTTATCACTCACGCCGTTTTGCGCATCGCACGGTTTTGCGCAGTTTATGACTCGTGCCGTTTTGCGTAATTTATGACTCGCGCACTTTTGCGCATCGCACGATTTTGCGCAGTTTATCACTCGCGTCGTTTTGCGCATCGCACCGTTTTGCACAGTTTATCAATCGCGCCGTTTTGCGCATCGCACCGTTTTGCGTAGTTTTTCACTCGCGCTGTTTTGCGCATCGCACCATTGTGCGCATCCCACTGTTTTGCGCCGTTTATCAATCGCACCGTTTTGCACATTGCACGACTTTGCACAGTTTATCACTCCCGCCATTTTGCGCATCGCACGGTTTTGCTCAGTTTATCACACGCGCTGTTTTGCGCATCGCACGGTTTTGCGCAGTTTATCACTCCCGCCATTTTTTCGCATCGCACCGTTTGGCGCAGTTTATCACTCGCGCCGTTTTGCGCATCGCACCCTTTTGCGCAGTTTATCACTGGCGCCGTTTTGCGCAACGCACCCTTTTGCGCATCGCACCGTATTGTGCATCGCACTGTTTTGCACAGTTTATCAATCGCGCCGTTTTGCGCATCGCATGGTTCTGCTCAGTTTATCACACGAGCCATTTTGCGCATCGCACTGTTTTGTGCAGTTCATCAATCGCGCCGTTTTGCGCATCACACCATTTTGCTCAGTTTATCACTGGTGCCGTTTTGCGCATCGCACCGTTTTGCGCAGTTTATCACTCGCGCCATTGTGCGCATCGGACCGTTTTGCACAGTTTATCACTCGCCCCGTTTTGCGCATCGCACCGTTTTGCGCAGTTTATCACCCGCGCCGTTTTGCGCATCGCACCATTTTGCGCATCGCACAGTTTTGCGCAGTTTATCACTCGCGTCGTTTTGCGCATCGCACGGTTTTGTGCAGTTTATCACTCGCGCCGTTTTGTACATCGCACCCTTTTGCACAGTTTATCACTCGCGCCGTTTTGCGCCTCTTACCGTTTTTCGCAGTTTATCACTCGCGCCGTTTTGCACATGGCACCGTTTTGCACAGTTTATCACTCGTGCCGTTTTGCGCATCGCACCGTTTTGCGCACTTTATCACTCGCGCCCTTTTGCGCATCACACTGTTTTGCGCGATTTATCACCCGCGTAGTTTTGCGCATCGCACCGTTTTGCGCAGTTTACCCATCGCACCGTTTTGCGCAGTTTACCCCTCGCGCCGTTTTGCACATCGCACTATTTAGCGCAGTTTATGAATCGCGCCGTTTTGCGCATCGCACCGTTTTGCGCAGTTTATCACTCGCGCCGTGTTGCGCATCGTACCGTTTTACGCAGTTTATCCCTCGCGCCGTCTTGCGCATCGTACTGTTTTGCGCAGTTTATCAATCGCGCCGTGTTGCGCATCGCACGATTTTGCGCAGTTTATCACTCGCGCCCTTTTGCGCATCGCACCGTTTTGCGCAGTTTATCACTCGCGCCCTTTTGCGCATTGCACCATTTTGCACAGTTTATCACTCACGCCGTTTTGCGCATTGCACACTTTTGCACAGTTTATCAATCACGCCGTTTTGCCCATCGAACGGTTTTGCGCAGTTTATCACTCACGCCGTTTTGCGCAGTTTACGACTCGCGCTGTTTTGCGCATCGCACGGTTTTGCGTAGTTTATCACTCGCGTCGTTTTGTGCATCGCACCGTTTTGCGCAGTTTATCACTCGCGCCGTTTTGCGCAGCGCACTATTTTGCGCAGTTTATCAATCGCGCCGTTTTGCGGATCGTACGATTTTGCGCAGTTTATCACTAACGCCATTTTGCGCATCGCACCGTTTTGCGCAGTTTATCACCTGCGCCGTTTTGCGCATCGCACTGTTTTGCGCAGTTTATCTATCCCGCCGTTTTGCGCCTTGCACGGTTTTGCAGAGTTTATCACTCGTGCCGTTTTGCGCATCGCACGGTTTTGCGCAGTTTATCACTCGCGCCGTTTTGCGCATCGCGCCATTTTGCGCCGTTTGTCACTCGCACCGTTTTACGCATCGCACCGTTTTCTGCATGGCACTGTTTTGCTTAGTTTATCAATCGCGCCATTTTGCACATGGCACTGTTTTGCTTAGTTTGTCAATCGCGCCATTTTGCGCATCACACGGTTTTCCGCAGTTTATCACTCGCGTCGTTTAGCGCATCGCACCGTTTAGCGCATCGCAGTTTATCACTCGCGCCGTTTTGCGCAGTTTTTCACTCGCGCTGTTTTGCGCATCGCACCATTGTGCGCATCCCACTGTTTTGCGCCGTTTATCAATCGCACCGTTTTGCGCATTGCACGGCTTTGCACAGTTTATCACTCGCGCCATTTTGCGCATCGCACGGTTTTGCACAGTTTATCACTTCCGCCGTTTTTCGCATCGCACCGTTTGGCGCAGTTTATCACTCGCGCCGTTTTGCGCATCGCACCCTTTTGCGCAGTTTATCACTTGCGCCGTTTTGCGCAACGCACCCTATTGCGCAGTTTATCACTCGCGCCCTTTTGCGCATCGCACCGTTTTGTGCATCGCACTGTTTTGCGCAGTTTATCAATCGCGCCGCTTTGCGCATCGCATGGTTCTGTGCAGTTTACCACACGAGCCGTTTTGCGCATCGCACGTTTTGCGCAGTTTATCAATCGCGCCGTTTTGCGCATCACACCGTTTTGCGTAGTTTATCACTCGTGCCGTTTTGCGCATCGCACCATTTTGCGCAGTTTATCACTCGCGCCGTTGTGCGCATCGGACCGTTTTGCACAGTTTATCACTCGCGCCGTTTTGCGGATCGCACCGTTTTGCGCAGTTTATCACCCGCGCCGTTTTGCGCATCGCACCATTTTGCGCATCGCACCGTTTTTCGCAGTTTATCACTCGCGCCGTTTTCCGCATCGCACCGTTTTGCGCAGTTTATCACTCGCGCCGTTTTCCGCATCGCACCGTTTTGCGCAGTTTATCACTCGCGCCATTTTGCGCATCGCACCGTTTTGCACAGTTTATCAATCGCGCGGTTTCGCGCATCGCACCGTTTTGCGCAATTTATCACTCGCGCCGTTTTGCGCATCGCACGGTTTTGCGCAGTTTATCACTGGCGCCGTTTTGCACATCGCACCGTTTTGCGCAGTTTATCACTCGCGCCGTTTTACGCATCGCACCGTTTTGCGCAGTTTATCACTGGCAACGTTTTGCGCATCGCACCGTTTTGCGCAGTTTATCACTCGCGCCATTTTTCGCATCGCACTGTTTTGCGCAGTTTATCACTCGCACAGTTTTGCGCAACGCACTGTTTTGCGCAGTTTATCACTGGCAGCATTTTGCGCATCGTACGGTTTTGTGCAGTTTATCACTCCCGCCGTTTTGCGCATCGTACTGTTTTGCACAGTTTATCAATCGCGCCGTTTTGTGCATAGCACGATTCTGCGTAGTTTATCACTCGTGCTGTTTTGCGCATCGCACCATTTTGCGCATCGCACTGTTTTGCGCAGTTTATCAATCGCGCTGTTTTGCACATCGCACGGTTTTGCATAGTTTATCACTGGCGCCGTTTTGCGCATGGCACCGTTTTGCGCAGTTTATCACTCGCGCCGTTTTGCGCATGGCACCGTTTTGCGCAGTTTATCACTCGCGCCGTTGTGCGCATCGGACCGTTTTGCGCAGTTTATCACCCGCGCCGTTTTGCGCATCGCACCCTTTTGCGCAGTTTATCACTCGCGTCGTTTTGCGCATCGCACGGTTTTGCGCAGTTTATCACTCGCGCAGTTTTGCGCATCGCACCCTTTTGCGCAGTTTATCACTAGCGCCGTTTTGTGCATCGCACGGTTTTGCGCAGTTTATCACTCGCGCTATTTTGCGCAGTTTATCACTCGTGCCCTTTTGCGCATCGCACCGTTTCGCGCAGTTTATCACTCGTGCCGTTTTGCGCATCGCACAATTTTGCGCAGTTTATGACTCGCGCCGTTTTGCACATCTTATGACTCGCGCTCTTTTGCGCATCGTACGATTTTGCGCCGTTTATCACTCGCGTCGTTTTGCGCATCGCACCGTTTTGCGCAGTTTATCAATCGCGCCGTTTTGCGCATCGCACGAGTTTGCGCTGTTTATCACTCATGCCGTTTTGCGCATCGCACGGTTTTGCGCAGTTTATCACTCGCGCTGTTTTGCGCATCGCACCATTGTGCGCATCCCACTGTTTTGCGCCGTTTATCAATCGCACCATTTTCCGCATTGCACGGCTTTGCACAATTTATCACTCGCGCTATTTTGCGCATCGCACGGTTTTGCTCAGTTTATCACACGCGCCGTTTTGCGCGTCGCACGGTTTTGCACAGTTTATCACTTCCGCCGTTTTTCGCATCGCACCGTTTGGCGCAGTTTATTACTCGCGCCGTTTTGCGCATCGCACCCTTTTGCGCAGTTTATCACTTGCGCCGTTTTGCGCAACGCACCCTATTGCGCAGTTTATCACTCGCGCCCTTTTGCGCATCGCACCGTTTTGTGCATCGCACTGTTTTGCGCAGTTTATCAATCGCGCCGCTTTGCGCATCGCATGGTTCTGCGCAGTTTACCACACGAGCCGTTTTGCGCATCGCACTATTTTGCGCCGTTTATCAATCGCGCCGTTTTGCGCATCACACCGTTTTGCGTACTTTATCACTCGTGCCGTTTTGCGCATCGCACCATTTTGCGCAGTTTATCACTCGCGCCGTTGTGCGCATCGGACCGTTTTGCGCAGTTTATCACTCGCGCCGTTTTGCGCATCGCACCGTTTTGCGCAGTTTATCACCCGCGCCGTTTTGCGCATCGCACCATTTTGCGCATCGCACCGGTTTTCGCAGTTTATCACTCGCGCCGTTTTCCGCATCGCACCGTTTTGCGCAGTTTATCACTCGCACCATTTTGCGCATCGCACCATTTTGCACAGTTTATCAATCGCGCGATTTCGCGCATCGCACCGTTTTGCGCAATTTATCACTCGCGCCGTTTTGCGCATCGCACGGTTTTGCGCAGTTTATCACTGGCGCCGTTTTGCACATCGCACCGTTTTGCGCAGTTTATCACTCGCGCCGTTTTACGCATCGCACCGTTTTGCGCAGTTTATCACTGGCAACGTTTTGCGCATCGCACCGTTTTGCGCAGTTTATCACTCGCGCCATTTTGCGCATCGCACTGTTTTGCGCAGTTTATCACTCGCACAGTTTTGCGCAACGCACTGTTTTGCGCAGTTTATCACTCGCAGCATTTTGCGCATCGTACGGTTTTGTGCAGTTTATCACTCCCGCCGTTTTGCGCATCGCACTGTTTTGCACAGTTTATCAATCGCGCCGTTTTGTGCATAGCACGATTCTGCGTAGTTTATCACTCGTGCTGTTTTGCGCATCGCACCATTTTGCGCATCGCACTGTTTTGCGCAGTTTATCAATTGCGCTGTTTTGCACATCGCACGGTTTTGCATAGTTTATCACTGGCGCCGTTTTGCGCATGGCACCGTTTTGCGCAGTTTATCACTCGCGCCGTTTTGCGCATCGCACCGTTTTGCGCAGTTTATCACTCGCGCCGTTGTGCGCATCGGACCGTTTTGCGCAGTTTATCACCCGCGCCGTTTTGTGCATCGCACCCTTTTGCGCGGTTTATCACTCGCGTCGTTTTGCGCATTGCACGGTTTTGCGCAGTTTATCACTCGCGCTGTTATGCGCATCGCACCCTTTTGCGCAGTTTATCACTAGCGCCGTTTTGTGCATCGCACGGTTTTGCGCAGTTTATCACTCGTGCCCTTTTGCGCATCGCACCGTTTCGCGCAGTTTATCACTCGTGCCGTTTTGCGCATCGCACAATTTTGCGCAGTTTATGACTCGCGCCGTTTTGCACCGTTTATGACTCGCGCTCTTTTGCGCATCGTACGATTTTGCGCAGTTTATCACTCGCGTCGTTTTGCGCATCGCACCGTTTTGCGCAGTTTATTAATCGCGCCGTTTTGCGCATCGCACGATTTTGCGCTGTTTATCACTCATGCCGTTTTGCGCATCGCACGGTTTTGCGCAGTTTATCACTCGCGCCGTTTTGCGCAGTTTTTCACTCGCGCTGTTTTGCGCATCGCACCATTGTGCGCATCCCACTGTTTTGCGCCGTTTATCAATCGCACCGTTTTGCGCATTGCACGGCTTTGCACAATTTATCACTCGCGCTATTTTGCGCATCGCACGGTTTTGCTCAGTTTATCACACGCGCCGTTTTGCGCGTCGCACGGTTTTGCACAGTTTATCACTTCCGCCGTTTTTCGCATCGCACCGTTTGGCGCAGTTTATTACTCGCGCCGTTTTGCGCATCGCACCCTTTTGCGCAGTTTATCACTTGCGCCGTTTTGCGCAACGCACCCTATTGCGCAGTTTATCACTCGCGCCCTTTTGCGCATCGCACCGTTTTGTGCATCGCACTGTTTTGCGCAGTTTATCAATCGCGCCGCTTTGCGCATCGCATGGTTCTGCGCAGTTTACCACACGAGCCGTTTTGCGCATCGCACTATTTTGCGCCGTTTATCAATCGCGCCGTTTTGCGCATCACACCGTTTTGCGTACTTTATCACTCGTGCCGTTTTGCGCATCGCACCATTTTGCGCAGTTTATCACTCGCGCCGTTGTGCGCATCGGACCGTTTTGCGCAGTTTATCACTCGCGCCGTTTTGCGCATCGCACCGTTTTGCGCAGTTTATCACCCGCGCCGTTTTGCGCATCGCACCATTTTGCGCATCGCACCGGTTTTCGCAGTTTATCACTCGCGCCGTTTTCCGCATCGCACCGTTTTGCGCAGTTTATCACTCGCACCATTTTGCGCATCGCACCGTTTTGCACAGTTTATCAATCGCGCGATTTCGCGCATCGCACCGTTTTGCGCAATTTATCACTCGCGCCGTTTTGCGCATCGCACGGTTTTGCGCAGTTTATCACTGGCGCCGTTTTGCACATCGCACCGTTTTGCGCAGTTTATCACTCGCGCCGTTTTACGCATCGCACCGTTTTGCGCAGTTTATCACTGGCAACGTTTTGCGCATCGCACCGTTTTGCGCAGTTTATCACTCGCGCCATTTTGCGCATCGCACTGTTTTGCGCAGTTTATCACTCGCACAGTTTTGCGCAACGCACTGTTTTGCGCAGTTTATCACTCGCAGCATTTTGCGCATCGTACGGTTTTGTGCAGTTTATCACTCCCGCCGTTTTGCGCATCGCACTGTTTTGCACAGTTTATCAATCGCGCCGTTTTGTGCATAGCACGATTCTGCGTAGTTTATCACTCGTGCTGTTTTGCGCATCGCACCATTTTGCGCATCGCACTGTTTTGCGCAGTTTATCAATTGCGCTGTTTTGCACATCGCACGGTTTTGCATAGTTTATCACTGGCGCCGTTTTGCGCATGGCACCGTTTTGCGCAGTTTATCACTCGCGCCGTTTTGCGCATCGCACCGTTTTGCGCAGTTTATCACTCGCGCCGTTGTGCGCATCGGACCGTTTTGCGCAGTTTATCACCCGCGCCGTTTTGCGCATCGCACCCTTTTGCGCGGTTTATCACTCGCGTCGTTTTGCGCATTGCACGGTTTTGCGCAGTTTATCACTCGCGCTGTTATGCGCATCGCACCCTTTTGCGCAGTTTATCACTAGCGCCGTTTTGTGCATCGCACGGTTTTGCGCAGTTTATCACTCGTGCCCTTTTGCGCATCGCACCGTTTCGCGCAGTTTATCACTCGTGCCGTTTTGCGCATCGCACAATTTTGCGCAGTTTATGACTCGCGCCGTTTTGCACAGTTTATGACTCGCGCTCTTTTGCGCATCGTACGATTTTGCGCAGTTTATCACTCGCGTCGTTTTGCGCATCGCACCGTTTTGCGCAGTTTATTAATCGCGCCGTTTTGCGCATCGCACGATTTTGCGCTGTTTATCACTCATGCCGTTTTGCGCATCGCACGGTTTTGCGCAGTTTATCACTCGCGCCGTTTTGCGCAGTTTTTCACTCGCGCTGTTTTGCGCATCGCACCATTGTGCGCATCCCACTGTTTTGCGCCGTTTATCAATCGCACCGTTTTGCGCATTGCACGGCTTTGCACAATTTATCACTCGCGCTATTTTGCGCATCGCACGGTTTTGCTCAGTTTATCACACGCGCCGTTTTGCGCGTCGCACGGTTTTGCACAGTTTATCACTTCCGCCGTTTTTCGCATCGCACCGTTTGGCGCAGTTTATTACTCGCGCCGTTTTGCGCATCGCACCCTTTTGCGCAGTTTATCACTTGCGCCGTTTTGCGCAACGCACCCTATTGCGCAGTTTATCACTCGCGCCCTTTTGCGCATCGCACCGTTTTGTGCATCGCACTGTTTTGCGCAGTTTATCAATCGCGCCGCTTTGCGCATCGCATGGTTCTGCGCAGTTTACCACACGAGCCGTTTTGCGCATCGCACTATTTTGCGCCGTTTATCAATCGCGCCGTTTTGCGCATCACACCGTTTTGCGTACTTTATCACTCGTGCCGTTTTGCGCATCGCACCATTTTGCGCAGTTTATCACTCGCGCCGTTATGCGCATCGGACCGTTTTGCGCAGTTTATCACTCGCGCCGTTTTGCGCATCGCACCGTTTTGCGCAGTTTATCACCCGCGCCGTTTTGCGCATCGCACCATTTTGCGCATCGCACCGGTTTTCGCAGTTTATCACTCGCGCCGTTTTCCGCATCGCACCGTTTTGCGCAGTTTATCACTCGCCCCATTTTGCGCATCGCACCGTTTTGCACAGTTTATCAATCGCGCGATTTCGCGCATCGCACCGTTTTGCGCAATTTATCACTCGCGCCGTTTTGCGCATCGCACGGTTTTGCGCAGTTTATCACTGGCGCCGTTTTGCACATCGCACCGTTTTGCACAGTTTATCACTCGCGCCGTTTTACGCATCGCACCGTTTTGCGCAGTTTATCACTGGCAACGTTTTGCGCATCGCACCGTTTTGCGCAGTTTATCACTCGCGCCATTTTGCGCATCGCACTGTTTTGCGCAGTTTATCACTCGCACAGTTTTGCGCAACGCACTGTTTTGCGCAGTTTATCACTCGCAGCATTTTGCGCATCGTACGGTTTTCTTGCAGTTTATCACTCCCGCCGTTTTGCGCATCGCACTGTTTTGCACAGTTTATCAATCGCGCCGTTTTGTGCATAGCACGATTCTGCGTAGTTTATCACTCGTGCTGTTTTGCGCATCGCACCATTTTGCGCATCGCACTGTTTTGCGCAGTTTATCAATTGCGCTGTTTTGCACATCGCACGGTTTTGCATAGTTTATCACTGGCGCCGTTTTGCGCATGGCACCGTTTTGCGCAGTTTATCACTCGCGCCGTTTTGCGCATCGCACCGTTTTGCGCAGTTTATCACTCGCGCCGTTGTGCGCATCGGACCGTTTTGCGCAGTTTATCACCCGCGCCGTTTTGCGCATCGCACCCTTTTGCGCGGTTTATCACTCGCGTCGTTTTGCGCATTGCACGGTTTTGCGCAGTTTATCACTCGCGCTGTTATGCGCATCGCACCCTTTTGCGCAGTTTATCACTAGCGCCGTTTTGTGCATCGCACGGTTTTGCGCAGTTTATCACTCGCGCTATTTTGCGCAGTTTATCACTCGTGCCCTTTTGCGCATCGCACCGTTTCGCGCAGTTTATCACTCGTGCCGTTTTGCGCATCGCACAATTTTGCGCAGTTTATGACTCGCGCCGTTTTGCACAGTTTATGACTCGCGCTCTTTTGCGCATCGTACGATTTTGCGCAGTTTATCACTCGCGTCGTTTTGCGCATCGCACCGTTTTGCGCAGTTTATTAATCGCGCCGTTTTGCGCATCGCACGATTTTGCGCTGTTTATCACTCATGCCGTTTTGCGCATCGCACGGTTTTGCGCAGTTTATCACTCGCGCCGTTTTGCGCAGTTTTTCACTCGCGCTGTTTTGCGCATCGCACCATTGTGCGCATCCCACTGTTTTGCGCCGTTTATCAATCGCACCATTTTCCGCATTGCACGGCTTTGCACAATTTATCACTCGCGCTATTTTGCGCATCGCACGGTTTTGCTCAGTTTATCACACGCGCCGTTTTGCGCGTCGCACGGTTTTGCACAGTTTATCACTTCCGCCGTTTTTCGCATCGCACCGTTTGGCGCAGTTTATTACTCGCGCCGTTTTGCGCATCGCACCCTTTTGCGCAGTTTATCACTGGCGCCGTTTTGCGCAACGCACCCTATTGCGCAGTTTATCACTCGCGCCCTTTTGCGCATCGCACCGTTTTGTGCATCGCACTGTTTTGCGCAGTTTATCAATCGCGCCGCTTTGCGCATCGCATGGTTCTGCGCAGTTTACCACACGAGCCGTTTTGCGCATCGCACTATTTTGCGCCGTTTATCAATCGCGCCGTTTTGCGTTTTGCGCATCGCACCATTTTGCGCAGTTTATCACTCGCGCCGTTGTGCGCATCGGACCGTTTTACGCAGTTTATCACTCGCGCCGTTTTGCGCATCGCACCGTTTTGCGCAGTTTATCACCCGCGCCGTTTTGCGCATCGCACCATTTTGCGCATCGCACCGGTTTTCGCAGTTTATCACTCGCGCCGTTTTCCGCATCGCACCGTTTTGCGCAGTTTATCACTCGCACCATTTTGCGCATCGCACCGTTTTGCACAGTTTATCAATCGCGCGATTTCGCGCATCGCACCGTTTTGCGCAATTTATCACTCGCGCCGTTTTGCGCATCGCACGGTTTTGCGCAGTTTATCACTGGCGCCGTTTTGCACATCGCACCGTTTTGCGCAGTTTATCACTCGCGCCGTTTTACGCATCGCACCGTTTTGCGCAGTTTATCACTGGCAACGTTTTGCGCATCGCACCGTTTTGCGCAGTTTATCACTCGCGCCATTTTGCGCATCGCACTGTTTTGCGCAGTTTATCACTCGCACAGTTTTGCGCAACGCACTGTTTTGCGCAGTTTATCACTCGCAGCATTTTGCGCATCGTACGGTTTTGTGCAGTTTATCACTCCCGCCGTTTTGCGCATCGCACTGTTTTGCACAGTTTATCAATCGCGCCGTTTTGTGCATAGCACGATTCTGCGTAGTTTATCACTCGTGCTGTTTTGCGCATCGCACCATTTTGCGCATCGCACTGTTTTGCGCAGTTTATCAATCGCGCTGTTTTGCACATCGCACGGTTTTGCATAGTTTATCACCGGCGCCGTTTTGCGCATGGCACCGTTTTGCGCAGTTTATCACTCGCGCCGTTTTGCGCATCGCACCGTTTTGCGCAGTTTATCACTCGCGCCGTTGTGCGCATCGGACCGTTTTGCGCAGTTTATCACCCGCGCCGTTTTGCGCATCGCACCCTTTTGCGCGGTTTATCACTCGCGTCGTTTTGCGCATTGCACGGTTTTGCGCAGTTTATCACTCGCGCTGTTTTGCGCATCGCACCCTTTTGCGCAGTTTATCACTAGCGCCGTTTTGTGCATCGCACGGTTTTGCGCAGTTTATCACTCGCGCTATTTTGCGCAGTTTATCACTCGTGCCCTTTTAAGCATCGCACCGTTTCGCGCAGTTTATCACTCGTGCCGTTTTGCGCATCGCACAATTTTGCGCAGTTTATGACTCGCGCCGTTTTGCACAGTTTATGACTCGCGCTCTTTTGCGCATCGTACGATTTTGCGCAGTTTATCACTCGCGTCGTTTTGCGCATCGCACCGTTTTGCGCAGTTTATTAATCGCGCCGTTTTGCGCATCGCACGATTTTGCGCTGTTTATCACTCATGCCGTTTTGCGCATCGCACGGTTTTGCGCAGTTTATCACTCGCGCCGTTTTGCGCAGTTTTTCACTCGCGCTGTTTTGCGCATCGCAGCATTGTGCGCATCCCACTGTTTTGCGCCGTTTATCAATCGCACCGTTTTGCGCATTGCACGGCTTTGCACAGTTTATCACTCGCGCTATTTTGCGCATCGCACGGTTTTGCTCAGTTTATCACACGCGCCGTTTTGCGCGTCGCACGGTTTTGCACAGTTTATCACTTCCGCCGTTTTTCACATCGCACCGTTTGGCGCAGTTTATCACTCGCGCCGTTTTGCGCATCGCACCCTTTTGCGCAGTTTATCACTTGCGCCGTTTTGCGCAACGCACCCTATTGCGCAGTTTATCACTCGCGCCCTTTTGCGCATCGCACCGTTTTGTGCATCGCACTGTTTTGCGCAGTTTATCAATCGCGCCGCTTTGCGCATCGCATGGTTCTGCACAGTTTACCACACGAGCCGTTTTGCGCATCGCACTGTTTTGCGCAGTTTATCAATCGCGCCGTTTTGCGCATCACACCATTTTGCGCAGTTTATCACTCGTGCCGTTTTGCGCATCGCACCATTTTGCGCAGTTTATCACTCGCGCCGTTTTGGGCATCGCACCGTTTTGCGCAGTTTATCACTCGCGCCGTTTTGCGCATCGCACCGTTTTGCGCAGTTTATCACCCGCGCCGTTTTGCGCATCGCACCTTTTTGCGCAGTTTATCACTCGTGCCGTTTTGCGCATCGCACCATTTTGCGCAGTTTATCACTCACGCCGTTGTGCGCATCGGACCGTTTTGCGCAGCTTATCACTTGCGCCGTTTTGCGCATCACACCGTTTTGCGCAGTTTATCACCCGCGCTGTTTTGCGCATCGCACCATTTTGCTCAGTTTATTACTCGCGTCGTTTTGCGCATCGCACGGTTTTGCGCAGTTTATCACTCGCACCGTTTTGCGCATCGCACCCTTTTGCGCAGTTTATCACTCGCGCCGTTTTGCGCATCGCACCGTTTTGCGCAGTTTATGACTCGCGCTGTTTTGCGCATTGCACAGTTTTGCGCAGTTTATCACTGGCGCCGTTTTGCACATCGCACCTTTTTGCGCAGTTTATCACTCGCGCCGTTTTGCGCATCGCACCATTTTGCGCAGTTTATCACTCGCGCCGTTGTGCGCATCGGACCGTTTTGCGCAGTTTATCACTCGTGCCGTTTTGCGCATCGCACCGTTTTGCGCAGTTTATCACTCGAGCCGTTTTGCGCATCGCACCCTTTTGCGCAGTTTATCACCCGCGCCGTTTTGCGCATCGCACCATTTTGCGCATCGCACCATTTTTCGCAGTTTATCACTCGCGCCGTTTTTCGCATCGCACCATTTTGCGCAGTTTATCACTCGCGCCGTTTTGCGCATCGCACCGTTTTGTACAGTTTATCAATTGCGCGGTTTCGCGCATCGCACCGTTTTGCGCAATTTATCACTCGCGCCGTTTTGCGCATCGCACGGTTTTGCGCAGTTTATCACTGGCGCCGTTTTGCGCATCGCACCGTTTTGCGCAGTTTATCACTCGCGCCGTTTTGCGCATCGCACCGTTTTGTGCAGTTTATCACTGGCAACGTTTTGCGTAGCGCACCGTTTTGCGTAGTTTATCACTCGCGCCATTTTGCGCATCGCACTGTTTTGTGCAGTTTATCACTCGCACAGTTTTGCGCAACGCACTGTTTTGCGTAGTTTATCACTTGCAGCATTTTGCGCATCGCACGGTTTTGTGCAGTTTATCACTCCCGCCGTTTTGTGCATCGCACTGTTTTGCACAGTTTATCAGTCGCGCCGTTTTGTGCATAGCACGATTCTGCGTAGTTTATCACTCGTGCTGTTTTGCGCATCGCACCATTTTGCACATCGCACTGTTTTGCGCAGTTTATCAATCGCGCTGTTTTGCACATCGCACGGTTTTGCATAGTTTATCACTGGCGCCATTTTGCGCAGTTTGTCACTCGCGCCGTTTTACGCATCGCACCGTTTTGCGCAGTTTATCACTCGCGCCGTTGTGCGAATCGGACCGTTTTGCGCAGTTTATCACTCGCGCCGTTTTGCGCATCACACCGTTTTGCGCAGTTTATCACCCGCGCCGTTTTGCGCATCGCACCATTTTGCGCATCGCATCATTTTGCGCAGTTTATCAGTCGCGTCGTTTTGCGCATCGCACGGTTTTGCGCAGTTTATCACTCGCGCCGTTTTGCGCATCGCACCCTTTTGCGCAGTTTATCACTCGCGCCGTTTTGCGCATCGCACCGTTTTGCGCAGTTTATGACTCGCGCTGTTTTGCGCATTGCACAGTTTTGCGCAGTTTATCACTGGCGCCGTTTTGCACATCGCACCTTTTTGCGCAGTTTATCGCTCGCGCCGTTTTGCGCATCGCACCGTTTTGCACAGTTTATCACTGGCCCCGTTTTGCGCATCGCACCATTTTGCGCAGTTTATCACTCGCGCCATTTTGCGCATCGAACTGTTTTGCACAGTTTATCACTCGCACAGTTTTGCGCATCGCACTGTTTTGCGCAGTTTATCACTCGCACCATTTTGCGCATCGCACGGTTTTGCGCAGTTTATCACCCGCGCCGTTTTGCGCTTCGCACCATTTTGCGCATCGCATGGTTTTGCGCAGTTTATCACTCGCGCCGTTTTGCGCATCGCACCGTTTTGTACAGTTTTTCACTCGCGCTGTTTTGCGCATCGCACCATTGTGCATATCCCACTGTTTTGCGCAGTGTATCAATCGCGCCGTTTTGTGCATTGCACGGCTTTGCCCAGTTTATCACTCGCGCCGTTTTGCGCATCGCACCGTTTTGCGCAGTTTATCACACGCGTCGTTTGACGCATCCTGCGGTTTTGCGCAGTTTCTCACTCCCGCCGTTTTTCGCATCGCACCGTTTTACGCAGTTTATCACTCGCGCCGTTTTGCGCGTCGCACCCTTTTGCGTAGTTTATCACTGGCGCCGTTTTGCGCATCGCACCCTTTTGCGCAGTTTATCACTCGTGCCCTTTTTCGCATCGCACCGTTTTGTGCATCGCACTGTTTTGCGCAGTTTATCACTCGTGCCGTTTTGCGCACCGCATGGTTCTACGCAGTTTATCACACGGGCCATTTTGCGCATCGCATTGTTTTGCGCAGTTTATCAATAGCGCCGTTTTGTGCATCGCACGGTTTTGCGCAGTTTATCACTCGCGCTGTTTTGCGCAGTTTATCACTCGTGCCCTTTTGCGCATCGCACCGTTTCGCGCAGTTTATCACTCGTGCCGTTTTGCGCATCGCACAATTTTGCGCAGTTTATGACTCGCGCAGTTTATGACTCGCGCTCTTTTGCGCATCGTACGATTTTGCGCAGTTTATCACTCGCGTCGTTTTGCGCATCGCACGATTTTGCGCTGTTTATCACTCATGCCGTTTTGCGCATCGCACGGTTTTGCGCAGCTTATCACTCGCGCCGTTTTGCGCAGTTTTTCACTCGCGCTATTTTGCGCATCGCACCATTGTGCGCATCCCACTGTTTTGCGCCGTTTATCAATCGCACCGTTTTGCGCATTGCACGGCTTTGCACGGTTTATCACTCGCGCTATTTTGCGCATCGCACGGTTTTGCTCAGTTTATCACACGCGCCGTTTTGCGCGTCGCACGGTTTTGCACAGTTTATCACTTCCCCCATTTTTCGCATCGCACCGTTTGGCGCAGTTTATCACTCGCGCCGTTTTGTGCATCGCACCCTTTTGCGCAGTTTATCACTTGTGCCGTTTTGCGCAACGCACCCTATTGCGCAGTTTATCACTCGCACCCTTTTGCGCATCGCACCGTTCTGTGCATCGCACTGTTTTGCGCAGTTTATCAATCGCGCCGCTTTGCGCATCGCATGGTTCTGCGCAATTTACCACACGAGCCGTTTTGCGCATCGTACTGTTTTGCACAGTTTATCAATCGCGCCGTTTTGCGCATCGCACCGTTTTGCGCAGTTTATCACTCGTGCCATTTTGCGCATCGCACCATTTTGCGCAGTTTATCACTCGCGCCGTTGTGCGCATCGGACCGTTTTGCGCAGTTTATCACCCGCGCCGTTTTGCGCATCGCACCGTTTTGCGCATCGCACCGTTTTTCGCAGTTTATCACTCGCGCCGTTTTGCGCATCGCACCGTTTTGCACAGTTTATCAATCGCGCGGTTTCGCGCATCGCACCGTTTTGCGCAATTTATCACTCGCGCCGTTTTGCGAATCGCACGGTTTTGCGCAGTTTATCACTGGCGCCGTTTTGCACATCGCACCGTTTTGCGCAGTTTATCACTGGCAACGTTTTGCGCATCGCACCGTTTTGCGCAGTTTATCACTCCCGCCGTTTTGCGCAGTTTATCACCCGCGCCGTTTTGCGCATCGCACCATTTTGCGCAGTTTATCACTCGCGTCGTTTTGCACATCGCACGGTTTTGCGCAGTTTATCACTCGCGCCGTTTTGCGCATCGCACCCTTTTGCGCAGTTTATCACTCGCGCCGTTTTGCGCATCGCACCGTTTTGCGCAGTTTATGACTCGCGCTGTTTTGCGCATTGCACGGTTTTGCGCAGTTTATCACTGGCGCCGTTTTGCACATCGCACCTTTTTGCGCAGTTTATCACTCGCGCCGTTTTGCGCATCGCACCGTTTTGCGCAGTTTATCACTGGCCCCGTTTTGCGCATCGCACCATTTTGCGCAGTTTATCACTCGCGCCATTTTGCGCATCGAACTGTTTTGCGCAGTTTATCACTCGCACAGTTTTGCGCATCGCACTGTTTTGCGCAGTTTATCACTCGCACCATTTTGCGCATCGCACGGTTTTGTGCAGTTTATCACCCGTGCCGTTTTGCGCTTCGCACCATTTTGCGCATCGCATGGTTTTGCGCAGTTTATCACTCGCGCCGTTTTGCGCATCGCACCGTTTTGTGCAGTTTTTCACTCGCGCTGTTTTGCGCATCGCACCATTGTGCACATCCCACTATTTTGCGCAGTTTATCAATCGCGCCGTTTTGCGCATTGCACGGCTTTGCGCAGTTTATCACTCGCGCCGTTTTGCGCATCGCACCATTTTGCGTAGTTTATCACAAGCGCCGTTTGACGCATCGCGCAGTTTTGCGCAGTTTATCACTCCCGCCGTTTTTCGCAACGCACCGTTTTACGCAGTTTATCACTCGCGCCGTTTTGCGCATCGCACCCTTTTGCGCAGTTTATCACTGGCGCCGTTTTGCGCATCGCACCCTTTTGCGCAGTTTATCACTCGTGCCCTTTTTCGCATCGCACCGTTTTGTGCATCGCACTGTTTTGCGCAGTTTATCACTCCCGCCGTTTTGCGCATCGCATGGTTCTACGCAGTTTATCACACGGGCCGTTTTGCGCATCGCACTGTTTTGCGCAGTTTATCAATAGCGTCATTTTGTGCATCGCACGGTTTTGCGCAGTTTATCACTCGCGCTGTTTTGCGTAGTTTATCACTCGTGCCCTTTTGCGCATCGCACCGTTTCGCGCAGTTTATCACTCGTGCCGTTTTGCGCATCGCACAATTTTGCGCAGTTTATGACTCGCGCCGTTTTGCGCAGTTTATGACTCGCGCTCTTTTGCGCATCGTACGATTTTGCGCAGTTTATCACTCGCGTCGTTTTGCGCATCGCACGATTTTGCGCTGTTTATCACTCGTGCCGTTTTTCGCATCACACGGTTTTGCGCAGTTTATCACTCGCGCCGTTTTGCGCAGTTTTTCACTCGCGCTGTTTTGCGCATCGCACCATTGTGCGCATCCCACTGTTTTGCGCCGTTTATCAATCGCACCGTTTTGCGCATTGCACGGCTTTGCACAGTTTATCACTCGCGCCATTTGGCGCATCGCACGGTTTTGCTCAGTTTATCACACGCGCCGTTTTGCGCAGTTTATCACTCGTGCCCTTTTGCGCATCGCACCGTTTCGCGCAGTTTATCACTCGTGCCGTTTTGCGCATCGCACAATTTTGCGCAGTTTATGACTCGCGCTGTTTTGCGCAGTTTATGACTCGTGCTCTTTTGCGCATCGTACGATTTTGCGCAGTTTATCACTCGCGTCGTTTTGCGCATCGCACCGTTTTGCGCAGTTTATCAATCGCGCCGTTTTGCGCATCGCACGATTTTGTGCTGTTTACCACTCATGCCGTTTTGCGCGTCGCACAGTTTTGCGCAGTTTATCACTCGCGCTGTTTTGCGCATCGCACCATTGTGCGCATCCCACTGTTTTGTGCCGTTTATCAATCGCACCGTTTTGCGCATTGCACGGCTTTGCACAGTTTATCACTCGTGCCATTTTGCGCATCGCACGATTTTGCTCAGTTTATCACACGCGCCGTTTTGCGCGTCGCACGGTTTTGCACAGTTTATCACTTCCGCCATTTTTCGCATCGCACCGTTTGGCGCAGTTTATCACTCGCGCCGTTTTGCGCATCGCACCCTTTTGCGCAGTTTATCACTTGCGCCGTTTTGCGCAACGCACCCTATTGCGCAGTTTATCACTCGCGCCCTTATGCGCATCGCACCGTTTTGTGCATCGCACTGTTTTGCGCAGTTTATCAATCGCGCCGCTTTGCGCATCGCATGGTTCTGCGCAGTTTACCACACGAGCCGTTTTGCGCATCGCACTGTTTTGCGCAGTTTATCAATCGCGCCGTTTTGCGCATCACACCGTTTTGCGCAGTTTATCACTCGTGCCGTTTTGCGCATCGCACCATTTTGCGCAGTTTATCACTCGCGCCGTTGTGCGCATCGGACCGTTTTGCGCAGTTTATCACTCGCGCCGTTTTGCACATCGCACCGTTTTGCACAGTTTATCACCCGCGCCGTTTTGCGCATCGCACCATTTTGCGCATCGCACGATTTTGCACAGTTTATCACTCGCGTCGTTTTGCGCATCGCACGGTTTTGCGCAGTTTATCGCTCGCGCCATTTTACGCATCGCACCCTTTTGCACAGTTTATCACTCGAGCCGTTTTGCGCCACTTACCGTTTTTCGCAGTTTATCACTCGCGCCGTTTTGCACATGGCACCGTTTTGCATAGTTTATCACTCGCGCCGTTTTGCGCATCGCACCGTTTTGCGCACTTTGTCACTCGCGCCCTTTTACGCATCGCACAGTGTTGCGCGATTTATCACCCGCGTAGTTTTGCGCATCGCACCGTTTTGCGCAGTTTACCCCTCGCGCCGTTTTGCGCATCGCACTGGTTTGCGCAGTTTATGAATCGCGCTATTTTGCGCATCGCACAGTTTTGCGTAGTTTATCACTCGCGCCGTGTTGCGCATCGTACCGTTTTACGCAGTTTATCCCTCGCGCCGTCTTGCGCATCGCATTGTTTTGCGCAGTTTATGAATCGCGCCATTTTGCGCATTGCACGGTTTTGCGTAGTTTATCACTCGTGCCCTTTTGCGCATCGCACCGTTTTGCACAGTTTATCACTCGCGCCGTTTTGCGCATCGCACTCTTTTGCACAGTTTATCAATCACCCCGTTTTGCCCATCGCACGGTTTTGCGCAGTTTATCACTCGTGCCGTTTTGCGCATCGCACGGTTTTGCGCAGTTTATCACTCGTGCCATTTTGCGCATCGCGCCGTTTTGCGCCCTTTGTCAATCACGCCGTTTTGCGCATGGCACTGTTTTGCTTAGTTTATCAATCGCGCCATTTTGCGCATCACACGGTTTTGCGCAGTTTATCACTCGCGTCGTTTAGCGCATCGCACCGTTTTGCGCAGTTTATCACGCGTGCCATGTTGCGCATCGCACGGTTCTGTGCAGTTTATCACCCGCGCCATTTTGCGCATCGCACCGTTGTGGGCAGTTTATCACTCGCGCCGTTTTGCGCATCGCACCGTTTTGCGCAGTTTATCACTCGCGCCGTTTTGCTCATCGCACCGTTTTGGCAGTTTATCACTCGCGTCGTTTTGCGCATCGCACCGTTTTGCGCAGTTTATCACTCGTGCCGTTTTGTGCAGTGCACAGTTTTGCGCAGTTTATCACTCGCGCCATTTTGCGCACCGCACGATTTTGCGCAGTTTATCAATCGCGTTGTTTTGTGCATCGCACCCTTTTGCGTAGTTTATCACTCTCACCGTTTTGCACATCGCACCGTTTTGCGCAATTTATCACTCGCGCCGTTTTGGCAGTTTACCACTTGCGCCGTTTTGCGCATCGCACCATTTTGCGCAGTTTACCACTCACGCCGTTTTGTGCAGCGCACCGTTTTGCATAGTTTATCAGTCGCGCCATTTGGCGCCCCGCACGGTTTTGCGCAGTTTATCAATCGTGCCATTTTGCGCATCGTACGATTTTGCACAGTTTATCACACGTGCCGTTTTGCTCATCGCACCATTTTGCGCATCGCACTGTTTTGCGCAGTTTATCAATCGCGCCGTTTTGCGCAGTTTATCACTCGCGCCGTTGTGCGAATCGGACCGTTTTGCGCAGTTTATCACTCGCACCGTTTTGCGCATCGCACCATTCTGCGCATCACACGGTTTTGCGCAGTTTATCAACCGCAGCGTGTTGTGCATCGCACGATTTTGCGCAGTTTATGACTGCGCCGTTTTGCGCATCGCACCCTTTTGCGCAGTTTATCACTCGCGTCGTATTGCGCATCTTACCGTTTTGCGCAGTTTATCACTCGCGCCGTTTTGCGCATCACACCATTTTGCGTAGTTTATCACTCGCGCCATTTTGCGGATCGAACCATTTTGAGCAGTTTATCACTCGCGCCGTTTTGCGCATCGAACCGTTTTGCGCCGTTTATCACTCGTGCCATTTTGCGCAGCGCACCGATTTACGCAGTTTATCCCTCGCGCCGTCTTGCGCATCGTATTGTTTTGCGCAGTTTATCCCTCGCGCCGTTTTGCGCATCGTACTGTTTTGCGCAGTTTATCAATCGCGCTGCTTTGCGCATCGCACAGTTTTGCGCAGTTTATCACTCGCGCCGTGTTACGCAGCGCACCGTTTTACGCAGTTTATCCCTCACGCCGTCTTGCGCATCGCACTGTTTTGCGCAGTTTATCAATCGCGCCGTTTTACGCATCGCACGATTTTGCGCAGTTTATCACTCGCGCCGTTTTACGCATCGCACCATTTTGCACAGTTTATGACTCGCGCTGTTTTGCGCATTGCACGATTTTGCGCAGTTTATCACTGGCGCCATTTTGCACATCGCACCGTTTTGCGCAGTTTATCACTCGCGCCGTTTTGCGCAGTTTATCACTGGCCCCGTTTTGCGCATCGCACCGTTTTGCGCAGTTTATCACTCGCACAGTTTTGCGCATTGCACTGTTTTGCACAGTTTATCACTCGCACCATTTTGCGCATCGCACCGTTTTGTGCAGTTTATCACTTGCGCCGTTTTGCGCATCGCACCGTTTTGCGCAGTTAATGACCCGCGCCGTTTTGCGCATCGCACCATTTTGCGCATCGTATGGTTTTGCGCAGTTTATCACTCGCATCGTTTTGCGCATCGCACGGTTTTGCGCAGTTTATCACTCGCGCCGTTTTGCGCATCGCACCCTTTTGTACAGTTTATCACTCGCGCCGTTTTGCGCCTCTTACCGTTTTGCGCAGTTTATCACTCGCGCCGTTTTGCGCATGGCACCGTTTTGCACAGTTTATCACTCGCGCCGTTTTGCGCATCGCACCGTTTTGCGCACTTTATCACTCGCGCCCTTTTGCGCATCGCACTGTTTTGCGCTATTTATCACTCGCGCAGTTTTGCGCATCGCACCGTTTTGCGTAGTTTACCCCTCGTGCCGTTTTGCGCATTGCACTGTTTTGCGCAGTTTATCAATCGCGTCGTTTTGCGTATCGCACGGTTTTGCACAGTTTACCACTCGCGTCGTGTTGCGCATCGTACCGTTTTACGCAATTTATCCCTCGCGCCGTCTTGCACATCGCACTGTTTTGCGCAGTTTATCAATCGCGCCGTTTTGCCCATCGCACGGTTTTGCGCAGTTTATCACTCGCGTCGTTTTGCGCATCGCACCATTTTGTGCAGTTTATCACTCGCGCCGTTTTGCGCATCACACCGTTTTGCGTAGTTTATCGCTTTCGCCATTTTGCGCATCGCACCATTTTGCGCATCGCACAGTTTTGCGCAGTTTATCAATCGCGCTGTTTCACGCATCGCACGGTTTTGCGTAGTTTATCACTCACGCCGTTTTGCGCAGTTTATCACTCGCGCCATTTTGCGCATCGTACCGTTTTGCGCAGTTTGTCACTCGCGTCGTTTTGCGCATCGCACCGTTTTGCGCAATTTATCACTCGCGCCGTTTTGCGGATCGCACGATTTTGCACAGTTTATCACTCGCGCCGTTTTGCAAGTCGCACCGTTTTGTGCAGTTTATCACTCGCGCCGTTTTGCGCATCGCACTGTTTTGCGCAGTTTATCTATCCCGCCGTTTTGCGCATCGCACGGTTTTGCGGAGTTTATCACTCGTGCCGTTTTGCGCATCGCACGGTTTTGCGCAGTTTATCACTCGCGCCGTTTTGCGCATCGCACCGTTTTGCGCCGTTTGTCACTCGCACCGTTTTACGCATCGCACCGTTTTCTGCATGGCACTGTTTTGCTTAGTTTATCAATCGCGCCATTTTGCGGATGGCACTGTTTTGCTTAGTTTATCAATCGCGCCATTTTGCGCATCACACGATTTTGCGCAGTTTATCACTCGCGTCATTTAGCGCATCGCACCGTTTTGCGCAGTTTATCACGTGCGCCGTTTTGCGCAGTTTATGACTGGCGCCGTTTTGCACATCGCACCCTTTTGCGCAGTTTATCACTGGCGCCGTTTTGCGCATCGTACCCTTTTGCGCAGTTTATCACTCGTACCCTTTTTCGCATCGCACTGTTTTGTGCATCGCACTGTTTTGCGCAGTTTATCAATCGCGCCATTTTGCGCATCGCATGGTTCTGCGCAGTTTATCACACGTGCCGTTTTGCGAATCGCACTGTTTTGCGCAGTTTATCAATCGCGCCGTTTTTCGCATCGCACGGTTTTGCGCAGTTTATCACTCGCGTCGTTTTGTGCATTGCACTGTTTTGTGCAATTTATCACTCGTGCCCTTTTGCGCATCGCACCGTTTTGCGCAGTTTATCACTCGTGCCATTTTGCGCATTGCACGGTTTTGCGCAGTTTATGACTCGCGCCCTTTTGCGCATCGCACGATTTTGCGCAGTTTATCACTCGCGTCGTTTTGCGCATCGCACCGTTTTGCGCAGTTTATCAATCGTGCTGTTTTGCGCATCGCACGATTTTACGCTGTTTATCACTCGCGCCGTTTTGCGCATCGTACGATTTTGCGCAGTTTATCACTCGCGCCGTTTTGCACATCGCACCGTTTCGCGCAGTTTTTCAATCGCGCTGTTTTGCGCATCGCACCATTGTGCTCATCCCACTGTTTTGTGCAGTTTATCAATCGCGCCGTTTTGCGCATTGCACGGCTTTGCATAGTTTATCACTCGCGCCATTTTTCGCATCGCACCGTTTGGCGCAATTTATCACTCGCGTCGTTTTGCGCATCGAACCCTTTTGCGGAGTTTATCACTGGCGCCATTTTGCGCAACGTACCCTTTTGCGCAGTTTATCACTCGCGCCCTTTTGCGCATCACACCGTTTTGTGCATCGCACTGTTTTGCGCAGTTTATCAATCGCGCCGCTTTGCGCATCGCATGGTTCTACGCAGTTTATCACACGAGCCATTTTGCGCATCGCACTGTTTTGCGCAGTTTATCAATCGCGCCGTTTTGCGCATCACACCGTTTTGCGCAGTTTATCACTCGTGCCGTTTTGCGCATCGCACCTTTTCGCGCAGTTTATCACTCGCGCCGTTGTGCGCATCGGACTGTTTTGCGCAATTTATCACTCGCGCCATTTTGCGCATCGTACCGTTTTGCGCAGTTTATCACCCGCGCCATTTTGCGCATCGCACCATTTTGCGCATCGCACGGTTTTGCGCAGTTTATCACTCGCGTCATTTTGCGCATCGCACGGTTTTGTGCAGTTTATCACTCGCGCCGTTTTGCGCATCGCACCCTTTTGCACAGTTTATCACTCGCGCCGTTTTGCGCCTCTTACCGTTTTTCGCAGTTTATCACTCGCGCCATTTTGCAACCGGCACCGTTTTGCACAGTTTATCACTCGCGCCGTTTTGCGCATCGCACCGTTTTGCGCACTTGATCACTCGCGCCCTTTTGCGCATCGCACTATTTTGCGCGATTAATCACCCGCACAATTTTGTGCATCGCACCGTTTTGCGCAGTTTACCCCTCGCGCCGTTTTGCGCATCGCACTATTTTGCGCAGTTTATGAATCGCGCCGTTTTGCGCATCGCACGGTTTTGCGCAGTTTATCACTCGCGCCGTGTTGCGCATCGTACCGTTTTACGCAGTTTATCCCTTGCGCCGTCTTGCGCATCGCACTGTTTTGCGCAGTTTATCAATCGCGCCGTGTTGTGTATCGCACGGTTTTGCGCAGTTTATCACTCGCGCCCTTTTGCGCATCGCACCATTTTGCGCAGTTTATCACTCGCGCCCTTTTGCGCATCGCACCGTTTTGCACAGTTTATCACTCGCGCCGTTTTGCGCATCGCACTCTTTGCGCAGTTTATCAATCACGCCGTTTTGCCCATCGCACGGTTTTGCGCAGTCTATCACCCGCGCCGTTTTGCGCAGTTTATGACTCGCGCTGTTTTGCGCATCGCACGGTTTTGCGTAGTTTATCACTCGCGTCGTTTTGCGCATCGCACCGTTTTCCGCAGTTTATCACTGCGCCGTTTTGCGCAGCGCACTATTTTGCGCAGTTTATCAATCGCGCCGTTTTGCGGATCGTATGATTTTGCGCAGTTTATCACTAACGCCGTTTTGCGTATCGCACCGTTTTGCGCAGTTTATCACTTGCGCCGTTTTGCGCATCGCACTGTTTTGCGCAGTTTATCTATCCCGCCGTTTTGCGCCTCGCACGGTTTTGCAGAGTTTATCACTCGTGCCGTTTTGCGCATCACACGGTTTTGCGCAGTTTATCACTCGCGCCGTTTTGCGCATCGCGCCGTTTTGCGCCGTTTGTCACTCGCACCGTTTTACGCATCGCACCGTTTTCTGCATGGCACTATTTTGCTTAGTTTATCAATCGCGCCATTTTGCGCATGGCACTGTTTTGCTTAGTTTATCAATCGCGCCATTTTGCGCATCACACGATTTTGCGCAGTTTATCACTCGCGTCGTTTATCGCATCGCACCGTTTTGCGCAGTTTATCACGCGCGCCATTTTGCGCATCGCACGGTTCTGTGCAGTTTATCACTCGCGCCATTTTGCGCATCGCACCGTTGTGGGCAGTTTATCACCCGCGCCGTTTTGCGCATCGCACCGTTTTGCGCAGTTTATCACTCGCGCCGTTTTGCTCATCGCGCCGTTTTGCTCATCGCACCGTTTTGGCAGTTTATCACTCGCGTTGTTTTGCGCATCGCACCGTTTTGCGTAGTTTATCACTCGCGCCGTTTTGTGCAGCGTACAGTTTTGCGCAGTTTATCACTCGCGCCATTTTGCGCACCGCACGGTTTTGCGCAGTTTATCAATCGCGCCGTTTTGCGCATCGCACCCTTTTGCGTAGTTTATCACTCGCACCATTTTGCACATCGCACCATTTTGCGTAATTTATCACTCGCGTCGTTTTGGCAGTTTACCACTTGCGCCGTTTTGCGCATCACACCGTTTTGCGCAGTTTACCACTCAAGCCGTTTTGCGCAGCGCACCGTTTTGTGCAGTTTATCACTCGCGCCATTTGGCGCACCGCACGGTTTTGCGCAGTTTATCAATCGCGCCGTTTTGCGCATTGTACGGTTTTGCGCAGTTTATCACACGTGCCGTTTTGCTCATCGCACCATTTTACGCATCGCACTATTTTGCGCAGTTTATCAATCGCGCCGTTTTGCGCATCGCACCATTTGGCGCAGTTTATCACACGCGCCGTTTTGCGCATCGCACCATTTTGCGCAGTTTATCACTCGCGCCGTTGTGCGCATCGGACCGTTTTGCGCAGTTTATCACTCGTGCCGTTTTGCGTATCGCACCATTCTGCGCATCACACGGTTTTGCGCAGTTTATCACTCGCGGCGTTTTGCGCATCGCACGGTTTTGCGCAGTTTATCACTCTCGCCGTTTTGCGCATCGCACCCTTTTGCGCAGCTTATCACTCGCGTCGTATTGCGCATCTTACCGTTTTGCGCAGTTTATCACTCGCGCCGTTTTGCGCATCGCACCGTTTTGCGGAGTTTATCACTCGCGCCGTTTTGCGCATCGAACGATTTTGAGCAGTTTATCACTCGCGCCGTTTTGCGCATCGAACCATTTTGCGCAGTTTATCACTCGTGCCGTTTTGCGCAGCGCACCGTTTTACGCAGTTTATCCCTCGCGCCGTCTTGCGCATCGCATTGGTTTGCACCGTTTATCCCTCGCGCTGTTTTGCGCATCGTACAGTTTTGCGCAGTTTATCAATCGTGCCGTTTTGCGCATAGCACGGTTTTGCGCAGTTTATCACTCGCGCCGTGTTACGCAGCGCATCGTTTTACGCAGTTTATCCCTCACGCCGTCTTGCGCATCGCACTGTTTTGCGCAGTTTATCAATCGCGCCGTTTTACACATCGCACGATTTTACGCAGTTTATCACTCGCGCCGTTTTGCGCATCGCACCGTTTTGCGCAGTTTATGACTGGCGCTGTTTTGCGCATTGCACAATTTTGCGCAGTTTATCACTGGCGCCGTTTTGCACATCGCACCGTTTTGCGCAGTTTATCACTCGCGCCGTTTTGCGCATTGCACCGTTTTGCGCAGTTTATCACTGGCCCCGTTTTGCGCATCGCACCGTTTTGCGCAGTTTATCACTCGCACAGTTTGGCGCATCGCACTGTTTTGCGCAGTTTATCACTCGCACCATTTTGCGCATCGCACGATTTTGCGCAGTTTATCACTCGCACCGTTTCGCGCATCGCACCGTTTTGCGCAGTTTATCACCCGCGCCGTTTTGCGCATCGCACCATTTTGCGCATCGCATGGTTTTGCGCAGTTTATGACTCGCGTCGTTTTGCGCACCGCACGGTTTTGCGCAGTTTATCACTCGAGCCGTTTTGCGCCTCTTACCGTTTTGCGCAGTTTATCACTCGCGCCATTTTGCGCATGGCACCGTTTTGCACAGTTTATCACTCGCGTCGTTTTGCGCATCGCACCGTTTTGCGCACTTTATCACTCGCGCCCTTTTGCGCATCGCACTGTTTTGTGCTATTTATCACTCGCACGGTTTTGCGCATCGCACTGTTTTGTGCAGTTTACCCCTCGCGCCGTTTTGCGCATCGCACTATTTTGCGCAGTTTATCAATCGCGCCGTTTTGCGTATCGCACGGTTTTGCACAGTTTATCACTCGCGCCGTGTTGCGCATCGTACCGTTTTACACAGTTTATACCTCGCGCCGTCTTGCACATCGCACTGTTTTGCGCAGTTTATCAATCGCGCCGTTTTGCGCATCACACTGTTTTGCACAGTTTATCACTCGTGCCGTTTTGTGCGTCGCACCGTTTTGCGCAGTTTATCACTCGCGCCGTTGTGCGCATCGGACCGTTTTGCGCAATTTATCACTCGCGCCGTTTTGCGCATCGTACCGTTTTGCGCAGTTTATCACCCACGCCGTTTTGCGCATCGCACCATTTTGCGCATCGCACGGTTTTGCGCAGTTTATCACTCGCGTCGTTTTGCGCATCGCACGGTTTTGTGCAGTTTATCACTCGCGCCGTTTTGCGCATCGCACCCTTTTGCACAGTTTATCACTCGCGCCGTTTTGCGCCTCTTACCGTTTTTCGCAGTTTATCACTCGCGCCATTTTGCAACCGGCACCGTTTTGCGCATCGCACCGTTTTGCGCACTTTATCACTCGCGCCCTTTTGCGCATCGCACTGTTTAGCGCGATTTATCACCCGTGCAGTTTTGCGCATCGCACCGTTTTGCCCAGTTTACCCCTCGCGCCGTTTTGCGCATCGCACTGTTTTGCGCAGTTTATGAATCGCGCCGTTTTGCGCATCGCACGGTTTTGCGCAGTTTATCACTCGCGCCGTGTTGCGCATCGTACCGTTTTACGCAGTTTATCCCTCGCGCCGTCTTGCGCATCGCACTGTTTTGCGCAGTTTATCAATCGCGCCGTGTTGTGCATCGCACGGTTTTGCGCAGTTTATCACTCGCGCCCTTTTGCGCATCGCACCGTTTTGCGCAGTTTATCACTCGCGCCCTTTTGCGCATCGCACCGTTTTGCACAGTTTATCACTCGCGCCGTTTTGCGCATCGCACTCTTTTGCGCAGTTTATCAATCATGCCGTTTTGCCCATCGCACGGTTTTGCGCAGTTTATCACTCGCGCCGTTTTGCGCAGTTTATGACTTGCGCTGTTTTGCGCATCGCACGGTTTTGCGTAGTTTATCACTCGCGTCGTTTTGCGCATCGCACCGTTTTGCGCAGTTTATCTCTCGCGCCGTTTTGCGCAGTTTATCAATCGCGCCGTTTTGCGGATCGGACAATTTTGCGCAGTTTATCACTAACGCCGTTTTACGTATCGCACCGTTTTGCGCAGTTTATTACTTGCGCCGTTTTGCGCATCGCACTGTTTTGCGCAGTTTATCTATCCCGCCGTTTTGCGCCTCGCACGGTTTTGCAGAGTTTATCACTTGTGCCGTTGTGCGCATCGCACGGTTTTGCGCAGTTTATCACTCGCGCCGTTTTGCACATCGCGCCGTTTTGCGCCGTTTGTCACTCGCACCGTTTTACGCATCGCACCGTTTTCTGCATGGCACTATTTTGCTTAGTTTATCAATCGCGCCATTTTGCGCATGGCACTGTTTTGCTTAGTTTATCAATCGCGCCATTTTGCGCATCACACGATTTTGCGCAGTTTATCACTCGCGTCGTTTATCGCATCGCACCGTTTTGCGCAGTTTATCACGCGCGCCATTTTGCGCATCGCACGGTTCTGTGCAGTTTATCACTCGCGCCATTTTGCGCATCGCACCGTTGTGGGCAGTTTATCACCCGCGCCGTTTTGCGCATCGCACCGTTTTGCGCAGTTTATCACTCGCGCCGTTTTGCTCATCGCACCGTTTTGGCAGTTTATCACTCGCGTTGTTTTGCGCATCGCACCGTTTTACGTAGTTTATCACTCGCGCCGTTTTGTGCAGCGCACAGTTTTGCGCAGTTTATCACTCGCGCCATTTTGCGCACCGCACGGTTTTGCGCAGTTTATCAATCGCGCCGTTTTGCGCATCGCACCCTTTTGCGCATCGCACCCTTTTGCGTAGTTTATCACTCGCACCGTTTTGCACATCGCACCGTTTTGCGAAATTTATCACTCGCGTCGTTTTGGCAGTTTACCACTTGCGCCGTTTTGCGCATCACACCGTTTTGCGCAGTTTACCACTCGCGCCGTTTTGCGCAGCGCACCGTTTTGTGCAGTTTATCACTCGCACCATTTGGCGCACCGCACGGTTTTGCGCAGTTTATCAATCGCGCCGTTTTGCGCATTGTATGGTGTTGCGCAGTTTATCACACGTGCCGTTTTGCTCATCGCACCATTTTGCGCATCGCACTATTTTACGCAGTTTATCAATCGCGCCGTTTTGCGCATCGCACCATTTTGCGCAGTTTATCACTCGCGCCGTTTTGCGCATCGCACCGTTTTGCGCAGTTTATCACTCGCGCCGTTGTGCGCGTCGGACCGTTTTGCGCAGTTTATTACTCGTGCCGTTTTGCGTATCGCACCATTCTGCGCATCACACGGTTTTGCGCAGTTTATCACTCGCGGCGTTTTGCGCATCGCACGGTTTTGCGCAGTTTATCACTCTCGCCGTTTTGCGCATCGCACCCTTTTGCGCAGCTTATCACTCGCGTCGTATTGCGCATCTTACCGTTTTGCGCAGTTTATCACTCGCGCTGTTTTGCGCATCCCACCGTTTTGCGTAGTTTATCACTCGCGCCGTTTTGCGCATCGAACGATTTTGAGCAGTTTATCACTCGCGCCGTTTTGCGCATCGAACCGTTTGGCGCAGTTTATCACTCGTGCCGTTTTGCGCAGCGCACCGTTTTACACAGTTTATCGCTCGCGCCGTCTTGCGCATCGCATTGTTTTGCACAGTTTATCCCTCGCGCCGTTTTGCGCATCGTACAGTTTTGCGCAGTTTATCAATCGTGCCGTTTTGCGCATAGCACGGTTTTGCGCAGTTTATCACTCGCGCCGTGTTACGCAGCGCACCGTTTTACGCAGTTTATCCCTCACGCCGTCTTGCACATCGCACTGCTTTGCGCAGTTTATCAATCGCGCCGTTTTACGCATCCCACGATTTTGCGCAGTTTATCACTCGCGCCGTTTTGCGCATCGCACTGTTTTACGCAGTTTATGACTCGCGCTGTTTTGCGCATTGCACAATTTTGCGCAGTTTATCACTGGCGCCGTTTTGCACATCGCACCGTTTTGCGCAGTTTATCACTCGCGCCGTTTTGCGCATTGCACCGTTTTGCGCAGTTTGTCACTGGCCCCGTTTTGCGCATCGCACCGTTTTGCGCAGTTTATCACTCGCACAGTTTTGCGCATCGCACTGTTTTGCGCAGTTTATCACTCGCACCATTTTGCGCATCGCACGGTTTTGCGCAGTTTATCACTCGCACCGTTTCGCGCATCGCACCGTTTTGCGCAGTTTATCACCCGCGCCATTTTGCGCATCGCACCATTTTGCGCATCGCATGGTTTTGCGCAGTTTATCACTCGCGTCGTTTTGCGCACCGCACGGTTTTGTACAGTTTTTCACTCGCGCCGTTTTGCGCCTCTTACCGTTTTGCGCAGTTTATCACTCGCGCCGTTTTGCGCATGGCACCGTTTTGCACAGTTTATCACTCGCGCCGTTTTGCGCATCGCACCGTTTTGCGCACTTTATCACTCGCGCCCTTTTGCGCATCGCACTGTTTTGTGCTATTTATCACTCGCGCAGTTTTGCGCATCGCACCGTTTTGCGTAGTTTACCCCTCGCACCGTTTTGCGTATCGCACGGTTTTGCACAGTTTATCACTCGCGCCGTGTTGCGCATCGTACCGTTTTACGCAGTTTATCCCTCGCGCCGTCTTGCACATCGCACTGTTTTGCGCAGTTTATCAATCGCGCCATTTTGCCCATCGCACGGTTTTGCGCAGTTTATCACTCGCGTCGTTTTGCGCATCGCACCGTTTTGCGCAGTTTATCACTCGCGCCGTTTTGCGCATCGCACCGTTTTGCGCAGTTTATCGCTTGCGCCATTTTGCGCATCGCACCATTTTTGCGCATCGCACAGTTTTGCGCAGTTTATCAATCGTGCAGTTTCGCGCATCGCACGGTTTTGCGCAGTTTATCACTCGCGCCGTTTTGCGCAGTTTATCACTCGCGCCATTTTGCGCATCATACCGTTTTGCGCAGTTTGTCACTCGCGTTGTTTTGCGCATCGCACCATTTTGCGCAGTTTATCACTCGCGCCGTTTTGCGCATCGCACTGTTTTGCGCAGTTTATCAATCGCGTCGTTTTGCGGATCGCACGATTTTGCACAATTTATCACTCGCGCCGTTTTGCGCATCGCACCGTTTTGCGCAGTTTATCACTCGCGCCGTTTTGCGGATCGCTCGATTTTGCACAGTTTATCACTTGCGCCGTTTTGCGCATTGCACCGTTTTGCGCAGTTTATCACTTGCGCCGTTTTGCGCATCGTACTGTTTTGCGTAGTTTATCTATCCCGCCGTTTTGCGCATCGCACGGTTTTGCGGAGTTTATCACTCGCGCCGTTTTGAGCATCGCACCGTTTTGCGCCGTTTGTCACTCGCACCGTTTTACGCATCGCACCGTTTTCTGCATGGCACTGTTTTGCTTAGTTTATCAATCGCGCCATTTTGCGCATGGCACTGTTTTGCTTAGTTTATGAATCGTGCCATTTTGCGCATCACACGATTTTGCGCAGTTTATCACTCGCGTCGTTTAGCGCATCGCACCGTTGTGCACAGTTTATCACGCGCGCCGTTTTGCGCAGTTTATGACTGGCGCCGTTTTGCGCATCGCACCCTTTTGCGCAGTTTATCACTGGCGCCGTTTTGTGCATCGCACCCTTTTGCGCAGTTTATCACTCGTGCCCTTTTTCGCATCGCACCGTTTTGTGCATCGCACTGTTTTGGGCAGTTTATCAATCGCGCCGTTTTGCGCATCGCATGGTTCTGCGCAGTTTATCACACGTGCCGTTTTGCGAATCGCACTATGTTGCGCAGTTTATCACTCGTGCCGTTTTGCGCAGTTTATCACTCGTGCCGTTTTGCGCATTGCACGGTTTTGCGCAGTTTATGACTCGCACCGTTTTGCGCAGTTTATGACTCGCGCTCTTTTGCGCATCGCACGATTTTACGTAGTTTATCACTCGCGTCGTTTTGCGCATCGCACCGTTTTGCGCAGTTTATCAATCGCGCCGTTTTACGCATCGCACGGTTTTGCGCTGTTTATCACTCGTACCGTTTTGCGCATCGTACGGTTTTGCGCAGTTTATCACTCGTGCCGTTTTGCACATCGCCCCGTTTTGCGGAGTTTTTCAATCGCGCTGGTTTGCGCCTCGCACCATTGTGCGCATCCCACTATTTTGCGCAGTTTATCAATCACGCCGTTTTGCGCGTTGCACGGCTTTGCATAGTTTATCACTCGCGCCGTTTTGCACATCGCACGGTTTTGTGCAGTTTATCACACGCGCCGTTTTGCGCATCGCACGGTTTTGCACAGTTTATCACTCCCGCCATTTTTCGCATCGCACCGTTTGGCGCAGTTTATCACTCGCGTCGTATTGCGCATCGCACCCTTTTGCGCAGTTTATCACTGGCGCCGTTTTGCGCAACGCACCCTTTTGCGCAGTTTATCACTCGCGCCCTTTTGCGCATCGCACCGTTTTGTGCATCGCACTGTTTTGCGCAGTTTATCAATCACGCCGCTTTGCGCATCGCATGGTTCTACGCAGTTTATCACACGAGCCGTTTTGCGCATCGCACTCTTTTGCGCAATTTATCAATCGCGCCGTTTTGCGCATCACACCGTTTTGCGCAGTTTATCACTCGTGCCGTTTTGCGCATCGCACCGTTTTGTGCAGTTTATCACTCGCGCCGTTGTGCGCATCGGACCGTTTTGCGCAATTTATCACTCGCGCAGTTTTGTGCATCGCACCGTTTTGCGCAGTTTATCACCCGCGCCGTTTTGCACATCGCACCATTTTGCGCATCGCACGGTTTTGCGCATCGCACGGTTTTGCGCAATTTATCACTCGCGTCGTTTTGCGCATCGCACGGTTTTGTGTAGTTTATCACTCGCGCCGTTTTGCGCATCGCACCCTTTTGCACAGTTTATCACTCGCGCCGTTTTGCGCCTCTTACCGTTTTTCGCAGTTTATCACTCGCGCCGTTTTGCGCATGGCACCGTTTTGCACAGTTTATCACTCGCGCTGTTTTGTGCATCGCACCGTTTTGCGCACTTTATCACTCGCGCCCTTTTGCGCATCGCACTGTTTTGCGCTATTTATCACCCACACAGTTTTGCGCATCGCACCGTTTTGCGCAGTTTACCCCTCGCGCCGTTTTGCGCAACGCACTATTTTGCGCAGTTTATGAATCGCGCCGTTTTGCGCATCGCACGGTTTTGCGCAGTTTATCACTCGCGCCGTGTTGCGCATCGTACCGTTTTACGCAGTTTATCCCTCGCGCCGTCTTGCGCATCGCACTGTTTTGCGCAGTTTATCAATCGCGCCGTGTTGCGCATCGCACGGTTTTGCGCAGTTTATCACTCGCGCCCTTTTGCGCATCGCACCGTTTTGCGCAGTTTATCACTCGCGCCCTTTTGCACATCGCACCGTTTTGCGCCGTTGATCACTCGCCCCGTTTTACGCATCGCACCGTTTTCTACATGGCACTGTTTTGCTTAGTTTATCAATCGCGCCATTTTGCGCATCACACGGTTTTGCGCAGTTTATCACGCGCGCCGTTTTGCGCATCGCACCGTTTTGCGCAGTTTATCACTCGCGCCGTTTTACGCATCGCACCATTTTGGCAGTTTATCACTCGCGTTATTTTGCACATCGCACCGTTTCGCACAGTTTATCACTCGCACCATTTTGCGCAGCGCATGGTTTTGCGCTGTGTATCACTCCCGCCGTTTTGTGCATCGCACCGTTTTGTGCATCGCACTGTTTTCCGCAGTTTATCAATCGCGCCGTTTGGCGCATCGCACGGTTCTGCGCAGTTTATCACTCGTGCTGTTTTGCGCATCGCACCATTTTGCGCATGGCACTGTTTTGCGCAGTTTATCAATCGCGCTGTTTTGCGCATCGCACGGTTTTGCGCAGTTTATCACTCGCGTCGTTTTGCGCATCGTACGGTTTTGTGCAGTTTATCACTCGCGCCGTTTTGCGCATCGCACCCTTTTGCACAGTTTATCACTCGCGCCGTTTTGCGCCTCTTACCGTTTTTCGCAGTTTATCACTCGCGCCGTTTTGTGCATCGCACTGTTTTGCACATTTTATCACTCGCGCCGTTTTGCGCATCGCACCGTTTTGCGCACTTTATCACTCGCGCCCTTTTGCGCATCGCACTATTTTGCGCGATTTATCACCCGCGCAGTTTTGCGCATCGCACCGTTTTGCGCAGTTTACCCCTCGCGTCGTTTTGCGCATCGCACTATTTTGCGCAGTTTATGAATCGCGCCGTTTTGCGCATCGCACGGTTTTGCGCAGTTTATCACTCGCGCCGTGTTGCGCATCGTACCGTTTTACGCAGTTTATCCCTCGCGCCGTCTTGCGCATCGCACTGTTTTGCGCAGTTTATCAATCGCGCCGTGTTGTGCACCGCACGGTTTTGCGCAATTTATCACTCGCGCCCTTTTGCGCATCGCACCGTTTTGCGCAGTTTATCACTCGCGCCCTTTTGCGTATCGCACCGTTTTCCACAGTTTATCACTCGCGCCCTTTTGCGCATCGCACTCTTTTGCGCAGTTTATCAATCACGCCGTTTTGCCCATCGCACGGTTTTGCGCAGTATATCACTCGCGCCGTTTTGCGCAGTTTATGACTCGCGCTGTTTTGCGCATCGCACGGTTTTGCGTAGTTTATCACTCGCGTCGTTTTGCGCATCGCACCGTTTTGTGCAGTTTATCACTCGCGCCAATTTGCGCAGTTTATGAATCGCGCCGTTTTGCGGATCGTACAATTTTGCGCAGTTTATCACTAACGCCGTTTTGCGCATCGCACCGTTTTGCGCAGTTTATCACTTGCGCCGTTTTGCGCATCGCACTGTTTTGCGCAGTTTATCTATCCCGCCGTTTTGCGCCTCGCACGGTTTTGCAGAGTTTATCACTCGTGCCGTTTTGCGCATCACACGGTTTTGCGCAGTTTATCACTCGCGCCGTTTTGCGCATCGCGCCGTTTTGCGCCTGTTTGTCACTCGCACCGTTTTACGCATCGCACCGTTTTCTGCATGGCACTATTTTGCTTAGTTTATCAATCGCGCCATTTTGCGCATGGCACTGTTTTGCTTAGTTTATCAATCGCGCCATTTTGCGCATCACACGATTTTGCGCAGTTTATCACTCGCGTCGTTTATCGCATCGCACCGTTTTGCGCAGTTTATCACGCGCGCCATTTTGCGCATCGCACGGTTCTGTGCAGTTTATCACTCGCGCCATTTTGCGCATCGCACCGTTGTGAGCAGTTTATCACCCGCGCCGTTTTGCGCATCGCACCGTTTTGCGCAGTTTATCACTCGCGCAGTTTTGCTCATCGCACCGTTTTGGCAGTTTATCACTCGCGTTGTTTTGCGCATCGCACCGTTTTGCGCAGTGTATCACTCGCGCCGTTTTGTGCAGCGCACAGTTTTGCGCAGTTTATCACTCGCGCCATTTTGCGCACCGCACGGTTTTGCACAGTTTATCAATCGCGCCGTTTTGTGCATCGCTCCCTTTTGCGTAGTTTATCACTTGCACCGTTTTGCACATCGCACCGTTTTGCGCAATTTATCACTCGCGCCGTTTTGGCAGTTTACCACTTGCGCCGTTTTGCGCATCACACCGTTTTGCGCATCACACCGTTTTGCGCAGTTTATCACTCGCACTATTTTGCGCAGTTTATCACTCGCACCATTTTGCGCAACGCACAGTTTTGCGCAGTTTATCACTCGCGCCGTTTTGCGCATCGCACCGTTTTACGCAGTTTATCACCCGCGCCGTTTTGCGCATCGCATGGTTTTGCGCAGTTTATCACTCGCGCCGTTTTGCGCCTCTTACCGTTTTGCGCAGTTTATCACTCGCGCCGTTTTGCGCATGGCACCGTTTTGCACAGTTTATCACTCGCGCCGTTTTGCGCATCGCACCGTTTCGCGCACTTTATCACTCGCGCCCTTTTGCGCATCGCACTGTTTTGTGCTATTTATTACTCGCGCCGTTTTGCGCATCGCACCGTTTTGCGCAGTTTACCCCTCGCGCCGTTTTGCGCATGGCACTATTTTGCGCAGTTTATCAATCGCGCCGTTTTGTGTATCGCACGGTTTTGCACAGTTTATCACTCGCGCCGTGTTGCGCATCGTACCGTTTTACGCAGTTTATCCCTCGCGCCGTCTTGCACATCGCACTGTTTTGCACAGTTTATCAATCGCGCCGTTTTGCCCATCGCACGGTTTTGCGCAGTTTATCACTCGCGACGTTTTGCGCATCGCACCGTTTTGCGTAGTTTATCGCTTGCGCCATTTTGCGCATCACACCATTTTGCGCATCGCACAGTTTTGCGCAGTTTGTCAATCGTGCTGTTTCGCGCATCGCACGGTTTTGCGCAGTTTATCACTCGCGCCGTTTTGCGCAGTTTATCACTCGCGCCATTTTGCGCATCATACCGTTTTGCGCAATTTGTCACTCGCGTCATTTTGCGCATCGCACCGTTTTGCGCAGTTTATCACTCGCGCCGTTTTGCGCATCGCACTGTTTTGCGCAGTTTATCAATCGCGCCGTTTTGCGGATCGCACGATTTTGCACAGTTTATCACTCGCGCCGTTTTGCACATCGCACCGTTTTGCGCAGTTTATCACTCGCGCCATTTTGCGCATCATACTGTTTTGCGTAGTTTATCTATCCCACCGTTTTGCACATCGCACGGTTTTGCGGAGTTTATCACTCGCGCCGTTTTGAGCATCGCACCGTTTTGCGCCGTTTGTCACTCGCACCGTTTTACGCATCGTACCGTTTTCTGCATGGCACTGTTTTGCTTAGTTTATCAATCGCGTCATTTTGCGCATGGCACTGCTTTGCTTAGTTTATCAATCGCGCCATTTTGCGCATCACACGATTTTGCGCAGTTTATCACTCGCGTCGTTTAGCGCATCGCACTGTTGTGCACAGTTTATCACGCGCGCCGTTTTGCGCAGTTTATGACTGGCGCCGTTTTGCGCATCGCACCCTTTTGCGCAGTTTATCACGCGCGCCGTTTTGCGCAGTTTATGACTGGCGCCGTTTTGCGCATCGCACCCTTTTGCGCAGTTTATCACTGGCGCCGTTTTGCGCATCGCACCCTTTTGCGCAGTTTATCACTCATGCCCTTTTTCGCATCGCACCGTTTTGTGCATCGCACTGTTTTGCGCAGTTTATCAATCGCGCCGTTTTGCGCATCGCATGGTTCTGCGCAGTTTATCACACGTGCCATTTTGCGAATCGCACTATTTTGCGTAGTTTATCAATCGTGCCGTTTTGCGCATCGCACGGTTTTGCACAGTTTATCACTCGCGCTGTTTTGCGCATCGCACCATTTTGCGAAGTTTATCACTCGTGCCCTTTTGCGCATCGCACCGTTTTGCGCAGTTTATCACTTGTGCCGTTTTGCGCATTGCACGGTTTTGCGCAATTTATGACTCGCGCCGTTTTGCGCAGTTTATGACTCGCGTCGTTTTGCGCATCGCACCGTTTTGCGCAGTTTATCAATCGCGCCGTTTTGCGCATCGCACAGTTTTGCGCTGTTTATCACTCGCACCGTTTTGCGCATCGTACGGTTTTGCGCAGTTTATCACTCGCGCCGTTTTGCACATCGCACAGTTTTGCGGAGTTTTTCAATCGCGCTGGTTTGCGCATCGCACCATTGTGCGCATCCCACTATTTTGCGCAGTTTATCAATCGCGCCGTTTTGCGCATTGCACGGCTTTGCATAGTTTATCACTCGCGCCGTTTTGCACATCGCACGGTTTTGTGCAGTTTATCACACGCGCCGTTTTGCGCATCGCACGGTTTTGCACAGTTTATCACTCCCGCCATTTTTCGCATCGCACCGTTTGGCGCAGTTTATCACTCGCGTCGTTTTGCGCATCGCACCCTTTTGCGCAGTTTATCACTGGCGCCGTTTTGCGCAACGCACCCTTTTGCGCAGTTTATCACTCGCGCCCTTTTGCGCATCGCACCGTTTTGTGCATCGCACTATTTTGCGCAGTTTATCAATCGCGCCACTTTGCGCATCGCATGGTTCTACGCAGTTTATCACACGAGCTGTTTTGCGCATCGCACATCAATCGCGCCGTTTTGCGCATCACACCGTTTTGCGCAGTTTATCACTCGTGCCGTTTTGCGCATCTCACCGTTTTGCGCAGTTTATCACTCGCGCCGTTGTGCGCATCGGACCGTTTTGCGCAATTTATCACTTGCGCCGTTTTGCGCATCGCACCATTTTGGCAGTTTCTCACTCGCGTTGTTTTGCGCATCGCACCGTTTCACACAGTTTATCACTCGCACCATTTTGCGCAGCGCATGGTTTTGCGCTGTTTATCACTCCCGCCGTTTTGCGCATCGCACCGTTTTGTGCATCGCACTGTTTTCTGCTGTTTATCAATCGCGCCGTTTGGCGCATCGCACGGTTCTGCGCAGTTTATCACTCGTGCTGTTTTGCGCATCGCACCATTTTGCGCATGGCACTGTTTTGCGCAGTTTATCAATCGCGCTGTTTTGCGCATCGCACGGTTTTGCGCAGTTTATCACTCGCGCCGTTTTGCGCATCGTACGGTTTTGTGCAGTTTATCACTCGCGCCGTTTTGCGCATCGCACCCTTTTGCACAGTTTATCACTCGTGTCATTTTGCGCCTCTTACCGTTTTTCGCAGTTTATCACTCGCGCCGTTTTGTGCATCGCACTGTTTTGCACATTTTATCACTCGCGCCGTTTTGCGCATCGCACCGTTTTGCGCACTTTATCACTCGCGCCCTTTTGCGCATCTCACTATTTTGCGCGATTTATCACCCGCACAGTTTTGCGCATCGCACCGTTTTGCGCAGTTTACCCCTCGCGCCGTTTTGCGCATCGCACTGTTTTGCGCAGTTTACCCCTCGCGCCGTTTTGCGCATCGCACTGTTTTGTGCAGTTTATGAATCGCGCCGTTTTGCGCATCCCACGGTTTTGCACAGTTTATCACTCGCGCCGTGTTGCGCATCGTACCGTTTTACGCAGTTTATCCCTCGCGCCATCTTGCGCATCGCACTGTTTTGCGCAGTTTATCAATCGCGCCGTGTTGTGCATCGCACGGTTTTGCGCAATTTTTCACTCGCGCCCTTTTGCGCATCGCACCGTTTTGCGCAGTTTATCACTCGCGCCGTTTTGCGCATCGCACCGTTTTCCACAGTTTATCACTCGCGCCGTTTTGCGCATCGCACTCTTTTGCGCAGTTTATCAATCACGCCGTTTTGCCCATCGCACGGTTTTGCGCAGTTTATCACTCGTGCCGTTTTGCGCAGTTTATGACTCGCGCTGTTTTGCGCATCGCACGGTTTTGCGTAGTTTATCACTGGCGTCATTTTGCGCATCGCACCGTTTTGCGCAGTTTATCACTCGCGCCGTTTTGCCCAGCGCATTATTTTGCGCAGTTTATCAATCGCGCCGTTTTGCGGATCGTACGATTTTGCGCAGTTTATCACTAACGCCGTTTTGCGCATCGCACCGTTTTGCGCGGTTTATCACTTGCGCCGTTTTGCGCAGTTTATCTATCCCGCCATTTTGCGCCTCGCACGGTTTTGCAGAGTTTATCACTCGTGCCGTTTTGCGCATCGCACGATTTTGCGCAGTTTATCACTCGCGCCGTTTTGCGCATCGCGCCGTTTTGCGCCGTTTGTCACTCGCACCGTTTTACGCATCGCACCGTTTTCTGCATGGCACTATTTTGCTTAGTTTATCAATCGCGCCATTTTGCGCATGGCACTGTTTTGCTTAGTTTATCAATCGCGCCATTTTGCGCATCACACGATTTTGCGCAGTTTATCACTCGCGTCGTTTATCGCATTGCACCGTTTTGCGCAGTTTATCACGCGCGCCATTTTGCGATTCGCACGGTTCTGTGCAGTTTATCACTCGCGCCATTTTGCGCATCGCACCATTGTGGGCAGTTTATCACCCGCGCCGTTTTGCGCATCGCACCATTTTGCGCAGTTTATCACTCGCGCCGTTTTGCTCGTCGCACCGTTTTGGCAGTTTATCACTCGCGTTGTTTTGCGCCTCGCAACGTTTTTGCGCAGTTTATCACTCGCGCCGTTTTGTGCAGCGCACAGTTTTTCGCAGTTTATCACTCGCGCCATTTTGCGCACCGCACGGTTTTGCGCAGTTTATCAATCGCGCCCGTTTTGCGCATCGCACCCTTTTGCGTAGTTTATCACTCGCACCGTTTTGCACATCGCACCGTTTTACGCAATTTATCACTCGCGCCGTTTTGGCAGTTTACCACTTGCGCCGTTTTTGCCATCACACCGTTTTTGCGCAGTTTATCACTCGCACAGTTTTGCGCATCACACTGTTTTGTGCAGTTTATCACATGCATCATTTTGCGCAACGCACAGTTTTGCGCAGTTTATCACTCGCACCGTTTTGCGCATCGCACTGTTTTACGCAGTTTATCACCCGCACCGTTTTGCGCATCGCACCATTTTGCGCATCGCATGGTTTTGCGCAGTTTATCACTCGCGTCGTTTTGCGCACCGCACGGTTTTGCGCAGTTTATCACTCGCGCCGTTTTGCGCATCGCACCCTTTTGCACAGTTTATCACTCGCGCCGTTTTGCGCCTCTTACCATTTTGCGTAGTTTATCACTCGCGCCGTTTTGCGCATGGCACCGTTTTGCACAGTTTATCACTGCGCGCCGTTTTGCGCATCGCACCGTTTTTGCGCACTTTATCACTCGCGCCTTTTGCGCATCGCACTGTTTTGTGCTATTTATCACTCGCCCAGTTTTGCGCATCGCACCGTTTTGCGCAGTTTACCCCTCGCGCCGTTTTGCGCATCGCACTATTTTGCGCAGTTTATCAATCGCGCTGTTTTGCGTATCGCACGGTTTTGCACAGTTTATCACTCGCGCCGTGTTGCGCATCGTACCGTTTTACGCAGTTTATCCCTCACACCGTCTTGCACATCGCACTGTTTTGCGCAGTTTATCAATCGCGCCGTTTTGCCCATCGCACGGTTTTGCGCAGTTTATCACTCGCGCCGTTTTGCGCATCGTACTGTTTTGCGTAGTTTATCTATCCCGCCGTTTTGCGCATCGCACGGTTTTGCGGAGTTTATCACTCGTGCCGTTTTGAGCATCGCACCGTTTTCTGCATGGCACTGTTTTGCTTAGTTTATCAATCGCGTCATTTTGCGCACGGCACTGTTTTGCTTAGTTTATCAATCGCGCCATTTTGCGCATCACACGATTTTGCGCAATTTATCACTCGCGTCGTTTAGCGCATCGCACTGTTGTGCACAGTTTATCACGCGCGCCGTTTTGCGCAGTTTATGACTGGCGCCGTTTTGCGCATCGCACCCTTTTGCGCAGTTTATCACTGGCGCCGTTTTCGCACCCTTTTGCGCAGTTTATCACTCGTGCCCTTTTTCGCATCGCACCGTTTTGTGCATCGCACTGTTTTGCGCAGTTTATCAATCGCGCCGTTTTGCGCATCGCATGGTTCTGCGCAGTTTATCACACGTGCCGTTTTGCGAATCGCACTGTTTTGCGCAGTTTATCAATCGTGCCATTTTGCGCATCGCACGATTTTGCACAGTTTATCACTCGCTCCATTTTGCGCATCGCACCATTTTGCGCAGTTTATCACTCGCACCCTTTTGCGCATCACACTGTTTTGCGCAGTTTATCACTCGCGTCGTTTTGGGCATTGCACCATTTTGCGCTGTTTATCACTCGCGCCGTTTTGCTCGTGTCACCGTTTTGCGCAGTTTATCAATCGCGCTGTTTTGCGCATCGCACGGTTTTCCGTAGTTTATCAATCGCGCCGTTTTGCGCATCGCACGGTTTTGTACAGTTTATCACTCGCGCCGTGTTACGCATCGCACCGTTTTACGCAGTTTATCCCTCGCGCCGTCTTGCACATCGCACTGTTTTGCGCAGTTTATGACTCGCGCGGTTTTGCGCATCGCACGGTTTTGAGCAGTCTATCACTCGCGCCGTTTTGCGCATCGCGCCGTTTTGCGCAGTTTTATCAATCATGTCGTTTTGCGCATCGCACCATTTTGCGCATCGCACTGTTTTGCGCAGTTTATCAATCGCGCCGTTTCGCGCATCGCACGGTTTTGCGCAGTTTATCACTCGCGCCGTTTTGCGCATCGCACCATTTTCCGCAGTTTATCGCTCGCGCCGTTTTGCGCATCGCTCCATTTTGCGCATCGTACAGTTTTGCGCAGTTTATCAATCGCGCCGTTTCGCGCATCGCACGATTTTGCGCAGTTTATCACTCGCGCCGTTTTGCGCATCGCACCGTGTTGCGCAGTTTATCACGCGCGCCGTTTTGCGCAGTTTATTACTCGCGCCATTTTGCGCATCGTACCGTTTTGCGCAGTTTATCACTCGCGTCGTTTTGCGCATCGCACCGTTTTGCACCGTTTATCACTCGCGCCGTTTTGTGCATCGCGCGATTTTGCACAGTTTATCACTCGCGCCATTTTGCACATCGTACCATTTTGCGCAGTTTATGACTCGCGCCGTTTTGCGCATCGCACTGTTTTGCGTAGTTTATCTGTCCCGCCGTTTTGCGCATCGCAAGATTTTCAGAGTTTATCACTCGCGCCGTTTTGCCATCGCACGGTTTTGCGCAGTTTATCACTCGCGCCGTTTTGCGCATCGCACCGTTTGGCGCCGTTTATCACTCGCACCGTTTTGCGCATCGCACCGTTTTGCGCATGGCACTGTTTTGCTTAGTTTATCAATCGCGCCATTTTGCACATCACACGGTTTTGCGCAGTTTATCACTCGCGCCGTTTTGCGCATCGCACTGTTTTGCACAGTTTATCAGTCGTGCCGTTTTACGCATCGCACTGTTTTGTGCAGTTTATCACTCGTTCCGTTCTGCGCATCGCACCGTTTTGCGCATGGCACTGTTTTGTTTAGTTTATCAATCGTGCCATTTTGCGCATCACACGGTTTTGTGCAGTTTGTCACTCGCGCCGTTTTGCGCATCGCACCGTTTTGCGCAGTTCCTCACTCGCTCCGTTTTGCGCATCGCACCGTTTTTTACGCAGTTTATCACTCGCGCCGTTTTGCGAATCGCACCCATTTTGCGCAGTTTATCACTCGTGCCGTTTTGCGCATCGGACCGTTTTGTGCAGTTTATCTCTCGCGCCGTTTTGCGCATCGCACCATTTTGCGCATCGCACGGTTTTGCGCAGTTTATCACTCGCGTCGTTTTGCGCATCGCATGGTTTTCCGCTGTTTATCACTCGCGCCGTTTTGCGCATCGCACCACTTTGCGCAGTTTATCACTCGCGCTGTTTTACGCATCTTATCATTTTGCGCAGTTTATCACTCGCGCCGTTTTGCGCATCGCACTATTTTGCGCAGTTTATCAATCGCGCCGTTTTTGCGCATCGCACGGTTTTGCGCATTTTGTCACTAGCGCCGTTTTGCGCATCGCACTGTTTTGCGTAGTTTATCACTCGCGCCATTTTGCGCATTGCACGATTTTGCGCAGTTTATCACTCGCGCCGTTTTGCGCATCGGACCGTTTTGCGCAATTTATCACTCACACCCTTTTGCGCATCGCACTGTTTTGCGCAGTTTATCACTCGCGAAGTTTTGCGCATCGCACCATTTTGTGCAGTTTACCCCTCACGCCATTTTGCGCATGGCACTGTTTTGCGCAGTTTATCAATCGCGCTGTTTTGCGCATCGCACTGTTTTGCGCAGTTTATCAATCGCGCCGTTTTGCGCATCGCACGATTTTTCGCAGTTTATCAATCGCGCTGTTTTGCGCATCACACGGTTTTGCGCAGTTTATCACTCGCGTCGTCTTGCGCATCGCACTGTTTTGTGCAGTTTATCAATCGCGCCATTTTGCGCATCGCACGATTTTACGCAGTTTATCACTCGCGCCGTTTTGCGCATCGCACCGTTTTGCGAAGTTTATGACTCGCGTTGTTTTGCGCATCGCACGGTTTTGCGCAGTTTATCACTGGCACCGTTTTGCCCATCGCACCGTTTTGCGCAGTTTATCACTCGCGCCGTCTTGCGCATCGCACCATTTTGCGCCGTTTATCACTCACGCCCTTTTGCGGATCGCACCTTTTTGCGCAGTTTATCACTCGCGCCGTTTTACGCATCGCACGCTTTTGCGCAATTTATTACTCGTGCCATTTTGCGCATCACACTCTTTTGCGCAGTTTATCAATCGCGCCATTTTGTGCATCGCACGATTTTGCGCAGTTTATCACTCGTGCCGTTTTTCGCATCGCACGATTTTGCGCAGTTTATCACTCCCGCCGTTTTTCGCATCGCACCGTTTTGCGCAGTTTATCACTCGCGCCGTTTTGCGCATCGCACCATTTTGTGCAGTTTATCACTCTCGCCGTTTTACGCATCGCACCGTTTTGTGCAGTTTACGGTTCTGTGTAGTTTATCACTCGTGTTGTTTTGCGCATCGCACCATTTTGTGCATCGCACTGTTTTGCGCTGTTTATCAATCGCGCTGTTTTGCGCATCGCACAGTTTTGCGCAGTTTATCACTGGCGCCGTTTTGCGCATCGCACCGTTTTGCGCAGTTTATCACTCGCGCCGTTTTCCGCATCGCACCGTTTTGCGCAATTTATCACTCGCGCCGTTTTGCGCATCGCACCGTTCTGCACAGTTTATCTCTCGCGCAGTTTTGCGCATCGCTCTGTTTTGTGCAGTTTATCAATCGCGTCGTTTTGCGCATCGCACGATTTTGCACAGTTTATCACTCGCGCCGTTCTGCACATCGCACGGTTTTGCGCAGTTTATCAATCGCGCGGTTTTGCGCATAGCACGGTTTTGCGCAGTTTATCACTCGTGCCGTTTTGCGCATGGCACCGTTTTGCACAGTTTATCACGCGCGCCGTTTTGTGCATCGCATAGTTTTGCGCAGTTTATCACTCGCGCCGTTTTTCCCATCGCACGGTTTTGCGCAGTTTATCACTCGCACCGTTTTTCGCATCGCACCGTTTTGCGCAGTTTATCACTCGCGCCGTTTTACGCATCGCACCGTTTTGCGCAGTTTATCACTCGCGCCTTTTTGCGCATCGCACGGTTTTGCACAGTTTATCACTGGCGCCGTTTTGCGCATCGCACCGTTTTGCGCAGTTTATCAATCGCGCTGTTTTGCGTATCACAGGGTTTTGCGCAGTTTATCCCTGGCGCCGTTTTGCGCGTCGCACCGTTTTGCGTAGTTTATCACTCGCGCCATTTTGCGCATCGCACAATTTTACGCAGTTTATCACTCGCGCCGTTTTCCTCATCGCACCGTTTTGCGCAATTTATCACTCGCGCCGTTTTGCGCATTGCACTATTTTACGCAGTTTATCAATCGCGCCATTTTGCGCATCGCACGGTTTTGCGCTGTTTATCACTCGCGCCGTTTTGCGCATCGCAGGTTTTGCGCAGTTTATCACTCGTGCCGTTTTGCGCATCGCACCGTTTTGCGCAGTTTATCACGCGCACCATTTTGGGCATCGCACGGTTTTGCGCAGTTTATCACTCGCGCCGTTTTTCGCATCGCACGATTGTGCGCAGTTTATCACTCGCGCCGTTTTTCGCATCGCACGGTTCTGCGCAGTTTATCACTCGCGCCGTTTTGCGCATCGTACCGTTTTGCGCAGTTTATCACTCGCGCCGTTTTGCGCATCGCTCCGTTTTGCGAAGTTTATCACTCGCGCCGTTTTGCGCATCGCACCGTTTTGCGCAGTTTATCACGCACGCCGTTTTGCGCATCGTACGATTTTGCACAGTTTATCACTCCCGCCATTTTGCGCATAGCACCGTTTTGTGCATCGCACTGTTTTGCACAGTTTATCAATCGCGCCGTTTTACGCATCGCACGGTTCTGCGCAGTTTTTCAATCGTGTTGTTTTGCGCATCGCACCATTTTGCGCATCGCACTGTTTTGTGCAGTTTATCGTTCGCGCTGTTTTGCGCATCGCACGGTTTTGCGCAGTTTATCACTTGCGCCGTTTTACGCATGGCACCGTTTTGTGCAGTTTATCAGTCGCGCCGTTTTGCGCATCGCACCGTTTTGCGCAGTTTATCACTCGCGCCGTTTTGCTCATCGCACCGTTTTGCGTAATTTATCACACGCGCCGTTTTGCGCATCGCACTATTTTGCGCAGTTTATCAATCGCGCCATTTTGCGCATCACACGGTTTTGCGCAGTTTATCACTCGCGCCATTTTGCGCATCGCACCGTTTTGCGCAGTTTATCACGCGCGCCGTTTTGTGCATCACACCATTGTGCGCATCCCACTATTTTGCAAAATTTATCAATCGCGCCGTTTTGCGCATTGCGCGGTTTTGCGCAGTTTATCAATCCCGCCGTTTTGCGCATCGCACTGTTTTACGCAGTTTATAACGCGCGTCGTTTTGCGCATCGCACGGTTTTGCGCAATTTATCACTCGCGCCGTTTTTCGCATCGCACCGTTTTGCGCAGTTTATCACTCGCGCCGTTTTGCGCATCGCACCGTTTTACGCAGTTTATCACGCGCGCCGTTTTGCGCATCGCACGGTTTTGCGCAGTTTATCACTCCCGCCATCTAGCGCATCGGATCGTTTTGTGCATCGCTCTGTTTTGCGCAGTTTATCAATCGCGCCGTTTTGCGCGTCGCACGGTTCTGCGCAGTTTATCACTCGTGTTGTTTTGCGCATCGCTCCATTTTGCGCATCGCACTGTTTTGCACAGTTTATCAATCGCGCTGTTTTGCGCATCGCACCGTTTTGCGCAGTTTATCAATCGCGCTGTTTTGCGCATCGCACCGTTTTGCGCAGTTTATCACTGGCGCCGTTTTGTGCATGGCACCGTTTTGCGCAGTTTATCACTCGCGCCATTTTGCGCATCGCACCGTTTTGCACAGTTTATCACTCGCGCCGTTTTGCGCATCGCACCGTTTTGCGCAGTTTATCACTCGCTCCGTTTTGCTCATCACACCGTTTTGCGCAGTTTATCACTCGCGCCATTTTGTGCATCGCACTATTTTGCGCAGTTTATCAATAACGCCGTTTTGCGCATCGCACGATTTTGCGCTGTTTATCACTCGCGCCATTTTGCGCATCGCACGATTTTGCGCAGTTTATCACTCGTGTCGTTTTGCACATCGCACCGTTTTACGCAGTTTATCACGCACGCCGTTTTACGCATCGCACGGTTTTGCACAGTTTATCACTCGCGCCGTTTTGCGCAACGCACCGTTTTGCGCAGTTTAACACGCGCGACGTTTTGCGCATCGCACGGTTTTGCGTAGTTTATCACTCCCGCCGTTTTGCGCATCGCACTATTTTGCGCAGTTTAACAATCGCGCCGTTTTGCGCAACGCACGGTTCTGCGCAGTTTATCACTCGTGCCGTTTTGCGCATCGCACCGTTTTCCGCAGTTCATCGCTCGCGCCGTTTCGCGCATCGCACCATTTTGCGCATCGCACAGTTTTACGCAGTTTATCAATCGCGCCGTTTCGCGCATCGCACGGTTTTGCGCAGTTTATCACTCGCGCCAATTTGCGCATTGTACCGTTTTGCGCAGTTTATCACTCGCGTCGTTTTGCGCATCGCACCGTTTTGCGTAGTTTATCACTCGCGCCGTTTTGCGCATCGCACAGTTTTGCGCAGTTTATCAATCGTGTCGTTTTGCGCATTGCGCGATTTTGAGCAGTTTATCACTCGCGCCGTTTTGCGCATCGCACCGTTTTGCGCAGTTTATCACTCGCGCCGTTTTGCGCATCGCACTATTTTGCGGAGTTTATCACTCGCGCCGTTTTGCGCATCACAGGGTTTTGCGCAGTTTACCACTTGCGCCGTTTTGCGCAGTTTATCGCTCGCATTGTTTTGCGCATCGCACCATTTTGCGCAATTTATCACTCGCGCCGCTTTGCGCATCGCACGATTTTGCGAAATTTATCACTCGTGCTGTTTTGGGCATCGCACTGTTTTGCACAGTTTATCACTCGCGCCGTTTTGGGCATCGCACCGTTTTGCGCAGTTTATCATTCACGCCGTTTTGCGCATCGCACTATTTTGCGCAGTTTATCAATCGCACCGTTTTGCACAGTTTTTCACTCGCGCCGTTTTTCGCATCGTACCTTTTTGTGCCGTTTTTCACTCGCACCGTTTTACGCATCGTACTGTTTTGCTTAGTTTATGAACCGCGCCATTTTACGCATCGCACGATTTTACGCAGTTTATCACTTGCGCCGTTTTGCGCAGTGTATCAAGCGCGCCGTTTTGCGCAGTTTATCACCCGCGCCGTTTTGCGCATCGCACGGTTTTGCGCAGTTTATCACTCGCGCCATTTTGCGTATCGCACCGCTTTGCACAGTTTATCACTCGCGCCGTTGTGCGCATTGGACCGTTTTGCACAGTTTATCACTCATGCCGTTTTGCGCATCGCACTGTTTTGCGCAGTTTATCACTCACACCGTTTTGCGCATCGCACCGTTTTGCGCAGTTTATCACTCGCGCCGTTTTGTGCATCGCACTCTTTTGCGCAGTTTATCATTCGCGCCGTTTTGCGTATCGCACTGTTTTGCGCAGTTTATCAATCGCACGGTTTTGCGCATCGCACGGTTTTGCGCCGTTTTTCACTCGCACCGTTTTGCGCATCGCACTGTTTTGCTTAGTTTATAAATCGTGCCATTTTACGCATCGCACGGTTTTGCGCAGTTTATCACTCGCGCCGTTTTGCGCATCGCACCGTTTTGTGCATTTTATCACGCGCGCCATTTTGCGCAGTTTATCACTCGCGCCGTTTTGCGCATCACACGGTTTTGCAAAGTTTATCACTCGCGCCGTTTTGCGCATCGCACCGTTTTGCGCAGTTTATCACTCGCGCCGTTGTGCGCAACGGACCGTTTAGCGCAGTTTATCACTCGCGGCGTTTTGCGCATCGCACCGTTTTGGGCAGTTTATCACTCGCGCCGTTTTGCGCATCGCACTCTTTTGCGCAGTTTATCAATCGCCCCGTTTTGCGCATCGGATGGTTTTGCGCAGTTTATCACTGGTGCCGTTTTGCGCAACGCACCATTTTGCGCAGTTTGTCACTTGCGTCGTTTTACGCATCGCACTGTTTTGCTGAGTTTATCAATCGCGCTGTTTTGCGCAGCGCACGGTTTTGAGCAGTTTATCACTTGCGCAGTTTTGCACATCGCACCGTTGTGCGTAGTTTATCACTCGCACCATTTTGCGCATCGCACCCTTTTGCGCAGTCTATAACTCGCGCCGTTTTGCGCATGGCATAGTTTTGCACAGTTTATCACTCGCGCCGTTTTGCGCATCGCACCGTTTTGCGCAGTTTATCACTCGCGCCATTTTACGCATCGCACTGTTTTGCGGAGTTTATCAATCGCGCTGTTTTGCGCAGCGCACGGTTTTGTGCAGTTTATCACTCGCGCAGTTTTGCGCATCGCACCGTTTTGCGTAGTTTATCACTCGCGCCGTTTTGCGCATCGCACCCTTTTGCGCAGTTTATCACTCGCGCCGTTTTGCGTATTGCGCCGTTTTGCGCAGTTTATCACTCCCGCCCTTTTGCGCATCGCACTGTTTTGCGCAGTTTATCACTCGCGTCGTTTTGGGCATCGCACCGTTTTGCGCAGTTTATCACTCGCGCCGTTTTGCGCATCACACGGTTTTGCAAAGTTTATCACTCGCGCCGTTTTGCACATCGCACCGTTTTGCGCAGTTTATCACTCGCGCCGTTTTGCGCATCGCACTCTTTTGCGCAGTTTATCAATCGCGCCATTTTGCGCATCGCACGATTTTGCGCAGTTTATCACTGGCGCCGTTTTGCGCATCGCACTGTTTTGCGCAGTTTATCACTCGCGCCATTTTACGCATCGCATTGTTTTGCGGAGTTTATCAATCGCGCTGTTTTGCGCAGCGCACGGTTTTGCGCAGTTTATCACTCGCGCAGTTTTGCGCATCGCACCGTTTTACGTAGTTTATCACTCGCACCGTTTTACGCATCGCACCCTTTTGCGCAGTTTATAACTCGCGCCGTTTTGCGCATGGCACCGTTTTGCACAGTTTATCACTCGCGCCGTTTTGCGCATCGCACCATTTTGCGCAGTTTATCACTCGCACCCTTTTGCGCATCACACTGTTTTGCGCAGTTTATCACTCGCGTCGTTTTGGGCATTGCACCGTTTTGCGCTGTTTATCACTCGCGCCGTTTTGCTCGTGTCACCGTTTTGCGCAGTTTATCAATCGCGCTGTTTTGCGCATCGCACGGTTTTCCGTAGTTTATCAATCGCGCCGTTTTGCGCATCGCACGGTTTTGCACAGTTTATCACTCGCGCCGTGTTACGCATCGCACCGTTTTACGCAGTTTATCCCTCGCGCCGTCTTGCACATCGCACTGTTTTGCGCAGTTTATGACTCGCGCGGTTTTGCGCATCACACGGTTTTGAGCAGTCTATCACTCGCGCCGTTTTGCGCATCGCGCCGTTTTGCGCAGTTTTATCAATCATGTCGTTTTGCGCATCGCACCATTTTGCGCATCGCACTGTTTTGCGCAGTTTATCAATCGCGCTGTTTCGCGCATCGCACGGTTTTGCGCAGTTTATCACTCGCGCCGTTCTGCGCATCGCACCATTTTCCGCAGTTTATCGCTCGCGCCGTTTTGCGCATCGCTCCATTTTGCGCATCGTACAGTTTTGCGCAGTTTATCAATCGCGCCGTTTCGCGCATCGCACGATTTTGCGCAGTTTATCACTCGCGCCGTTTTGCGCATCATACCGTTTTGCGCAGTTTATCACTCGCGTCGTTTTGCATATCGCACCATTTTGCACAGTTTATCACTCACGCCGTTTGCGCATCGCACTGTTTTGCGCAGTTTATCAATCGCGCCGTTTTGCGCATCGCGCGATTTTGTGCAGTTTATCACTCGCGCCGTTTTGCGCATCGCACCGTTTTGCGCAGTTTATCACTCGCACCGTTTTGCGCATCGCACTTTTTGCGCAGTTTATCTATCCCGCCGTTTTGCGCATCGCACGGTTTTGCGGAGTTTATCACTCGCGCCGTTTTGCGCATCGCAGGGTTTTGCGCAGTTTATCACTCGCGCCGTTTTGCGCAGTTTATCGCGCGCACTGTTTTGCGCATCGCACCATTTTGCGCATCGCATAGTTTTGCGCAGTTTATCAATCGCGCCGTTTCGCGCATCGCACGTTTTTGCGCAGTTTATCACTCGCGCCGTTTTGTGCAGTTTATCAATCGCGCCGTTTTGCGCACCGTACCATTTCGTGTAGTTTATCACTCACGTCGTTTTGCGCATCGCACCGTTTTGCGCAGTTTATCACTCGCGTCGTTTTGTTCATCACACTGTTTTGTGTAGTTTATCAATCGCGCCGTTTTGCGCATCGCACCGTTTTGCGCAGTTTATCACTCGCGCCGTTTTGCGCATCGCACTGTTTTGCGCAGTTTATTTGTCCCGCCGTTTTGCGCATCGCACCGTTTTGCGGAGTTTATCACTCGCGCCGTTTTGCGCATCGTACAGTTTTACGTCGTTTATCACTCGCACCATTTTTTGCATCGCACCGTTTTACGCCATTTATCACTCGCACCGTTTTGCGCATCGCACCGTTTTGCACATCGCACTATTTTGTTTAGTTTATCAATCGCGCCATTTTGCGCATCACACGGTTTTTCGCAGTTTATCAATCGCGCCGTTTCGCGCATCGCCCGATTTTGCGCAGTATATCACTCGCGCCGTTTTGCGCAGTTTATCACTCGCGCCATTTTGCGCATCGTACCGTTTTGCGCAGTTTATCACTCGCGTTGTTTTGCGCATCGCATCGTTTTGCGCAGTTTATCACTCGCGCCGTTTTGCGCATCGCTCTGTTTTGCGCAGTTTATCAATCGCGCTGTTTTGCGCATCACACGGTTTTGCGCAGTTTATCACTAGCGCCGTTTTGCGCGTCGCACCATTTTGCGGAGTTTATCACTCGCGCCGTTTTGCGCATCGCACGGTTTTGCGCAGTTTATTACTCCCGCTGTTTTTCGCATCGCACCGTTTTGCGCAGTTTATCACTCGCGCCGTTTTGCGCATCGCACCCATTTGCGCAGTTTATCACTCGTGCCATTTTGCGCATCGCACCCTTTTGCGCAGTTTATCACTCGCGCCATTTTGCGCATCGCACCGTTTTGTGCATCGCACTGTTTTGCTCAGTTTATCAATTGCGCCGTTTTGCGCATCGCATGGTTCTGCGCAGTTTATCACACGTGCCGTTTTGCGCATCGCACCATTTTGCGCATCGCACTATTTTGTGCAGTTTATCAATCGTGCCGTTTTGCGCATCACACCATGTTGCGCAGTTTATCACTCGCGCCGTTTTGCGCATCGCACCATTTTGCGCAGTTTATCACTCGCGCCGTTGTGCGCATCGGACCGTTTTGCGCAGTTTATCACTCGCGCCGTTTTGCGCATCGCACCGTTTTGCGCTGTTTATCACTCCCGCCGTTTTGCGCATCCCACGGTTTTGGGCAGTTTATCACTCGCGCCTTTTTGCGCATCGCACCCTTTTGCGCAGTCTATCACTCGCGCCGTTTTGCGCATCTTACCGTTTTGCGCAGTTTATCACTCGCGCCGTTTTGCGCATCGCACTGTTTTGCGCAGTTTATCAATCGCGCCGTTTTGCGCATCGCACTATTTTTCGCAGTTTATCAATCGCGCCGTTTTGTGCATCGCACGATTTTGCGCAGTTTATCACTCGCGCCATTTTGCGCATCGCACGGTTTTGCGCAGTTTATCACTCGCGCCCTTTTGCGCATCGCACTGTTTTGCACAGTTTATCAATCGCGCCGTGTTGCGCATCGCACGATTTTCCGCAGTTTATCAATCGCGCCGTTTTGCGCATCGCACGGTTTTGCGCAGTTTATCACTCGCGCCGTGTTGCGCATCGCACCGTTTTACGCAGTTTATCCCTCGCACCGTCTTGCGCATCGCACTGTTTTGCGCAGTTTATGACTCGCGTGGTTTTGCGCATCGCACGATTTTGCGCAGTTTATCACTTGCGCCGTTTTACGCATTGCACCGTTTTCCGCAGTTTATCGCTCGCGCCGTTTTACGCATCGCACCATTTTGCGCATCGCACAGTTTTGCGCAGTTTATCAATCGTGCCGTTTCGCGCATCGCACGATTTTGCGCAATTTATCACTCGCACCATTTTGCGCATCGTACCGTTTTACGCAGTTTATCACTCGCGTCGTTTTGCGCATCGCACCGTTTTGCGTAGTTTATCACTCTCGCCGTTTTACGCATCGCACTGTTTTGCGCAGTTTATCAATCTCGCCGTTTTGCGCATCGCGCGATTTTGAGCAGTTTATCACTCGCGCCATTTTGCGCATCGCACCGTTTTCCGCAGTTTATCACTCGCGCCGTTTTGCGCATAGCACTGTTTTGCACAGTTTATCTATCCCGCCGTTTTGCGCATCGCACGATTTTGCGGAGTTTATCACTCGCGCCGTTTTGCACATCGCAGGGTTTTGCGCAGTTTACCACTCGCGCCGTTTTGCGCAGTTTATCGCTCGCACTGTTTTGCGCATCGCACCATTTTTTGCAGTTAATCACTCGCGCCGCTTTGCGCATCGCACGGTTTTGCGGAGTTTATCACTCGTGCCGTTTTGGGCATCGCACTGTTTAGCACAGTTTATCACTCGCGCCGTTTTGGGCATCGCACTGTTTTGCGCAGTTTATAAATCGCCCCATTTTGCGCATCTCACCGTTTTGCGCAATTTATCATTCACGCCGTTTTGCGTATCGCACTATTTTGCGCAGTTTATCAATCGCACCGTTTTGCACATCGCACGGTTTTGCACAGTTTTTCACTCGCGCCATTTTGCGCATCGTACCGTTTTGCGCCGTTTTTCACTCGCACTGTTTTGCGCATCGCACAGTTTTGCTTAGTTTATAAATCGCGCCATTTTACGCATCGCACGATTTTGCGCAGTTTATCACTCGCGCCGTTTTGCGCATCGCACCGTCTTGCGCAGTTTATCATGCGCGCCGTTTTGCGCAGTTTATCACTCGCGCCGTTTTGCGCATCACACGGTTTTGCGTAGTTTATCACTCGCGCCGTTTCGCGCATCGCACCGTTTTGCGCAGTTTATCACTCGCGCTGTTGTGCGCATCGGACCGTTTTGCACAGTTTATCACTCGCGCCGTTTTGCGCATCGCACTGTTTTGCGCTGTTTATCACTCGCGCCGTTTTGCGCATCGCACTCTTTTGCGCAATTTATCAATCGCGCCGTTTTGCGCATCGCACGGTTTTGCGCAGTTTATCACTGGCACCATTTTGCGCATCGCACCGTTTTCCGCAGTTTATCAGTTGCCCCGTTTTGCGCATCGCACTGTTTTGCGCAGTTTATCACTCGCACCGTTTTACGCATCGCACGATTTTGCGCAGTTTATCACTCGCGCCGTTTTGCGCATCGCACCGTTTTGCGCAGTTTATCATTCGCGCCGTTTTGCGCATCGCACTGTTTTGCGCAGTTTATCAATCGCCTGATTTTGCGCATCGCACGGTTTTGCGCAGTTTATGACTCGCGTCGTTTTGCGCATCGCACCGTTTTGCGCAGTTTATCACGCACGCCGTTTTGCGCAGTTTATCACTCGCGCCGTTTTGTGCCTCGCATGGTTTTGCACAGTTTATCACTCGCGCCGTTTTGCGCATCGCACCGTTTTGCGCAGTTTATCACTCGCGCCGTTGTGCGCATCGGACCGTTTAGCGCAGTTTATCACTCGCGCCGTTTTGCGCATCACACCGTTTCGTGCAGTTTATCACTCGCGTCGTTTTGCGCATCGCACTCTTTTGCACAGTTTATCAATCGCGCCGTTTTGCGCATCGCACCTTTTTGCGCAGTTTATCACTGGCGTCGTTTTACGCATCGCACTGTTTTGCGCAGTTTATCACTCGCGTCGTTTTGCGCAGCACACGGTTTTGCACAGTTTATCACTCGCACCGTTTTGCGCATCGCACCATTTTGCGCAGTTTATCACTCGCGCCGTTTTGCGCATCGTACCCTTTTCCGCAGTTTATAACTCGCGTCGTTTTGCACATGGCACCGTTTTGCACAGTTTATCACTCGCGCCATTTTGCGCATCGCACCGTTTTGCGCAGTTTATCACTCGTGCCGTTGAGCGCATCGGACCATTTAGCGCAGTTTATCACTCGCGCCGTTTTGCGCATCACACCGTTTTGCGTAGTTTATCACTCGCGCCGTTTTACGCATCGCACTCTTTTGCGCAGTTTATCAGTCGCGCCATTTTGCGCATCGCAGGGTTTTGCACAGTTTATCACTCGAGCCGTTCTACGCATCGCACCGTTTTGCGCAGTTTATCACTCGCGCTATTTTGCGCATCGCACCCTTTTGCGCAGTTTATAACTCGCGCCGTTTTGCGCATGGCACCGTTTTGCACAGTTTATCACTCGCGCCGTTTTGCGCATCGTACGGTTTTGCAGAGTTTATCACTCGCGCCGTTTTGGGCATCGCACTATTTTGCATAGTTTATCACTCGCGCCGTTTTGGGCATCGCACTGTTTCGCACAGTGTATAAATCGCCCCGTTTTACGCATCGCACGGTTTTGCGCAGTTTATCACTCGCGCCGTTTTGCGCATCACACCGTTTTGCGCAGTTTATCATTCGCGTCGTTTTGCGCATCGCACTATTTTGCGCAGTTTATCAATCGCACAGTTTTGCGCATCGCACCGTTTTGCGCAGTTTATCACGCGCGCCGTTTTGCGCAGTTTATCACTCGCGCCGTTTTGCGCATCGCACGGTTTTACGCAGTTTATCCCTCGCGCCGCTTTGCGCATCGCACCGTTTTGCGCAGTTTATCACGCGCGCTATTTTGCGCAGTTTATCACTCGCGCCGTTTTGCGCATCGCACGGTTTTACGCAGTTTATCACTCGTGCCGTTTTGCGCATCGCACCGTTTTGCGTAGTTTATCACTCGCGCCGTTGTGCGCATCGGACCGTTTTGCGCAGTTTATCACTCGCGCCATTTTGTGCATCGCACTCTTTTGCGTAGTTTATCATTCGCGCCATTTTGCGCATCGCACTGCTTTGCGCAGTTTATCAATCGCACGGTTTTGCGCATCGTACGGTTTTGCACAGCTTTTCACTCGCGCCGTTTTGCGCATCGTACCGTTTTGCGCCGTTTTTCACTTGCACCGTTTTGCGCATCGCACTGTTTTGCTTAGTTTATAAATCGTGCCATTTTACGCATCGCACGGTTTTGCAGAGTTTATCACTCGCGCCGTTTTGCGCAGTTTATCACGCGCGCCGTTTTGCGCAATTTATCACTCGCTCCGTTTTGCGCATCACACGGTTTTGCAAAGTTTATCACTCACGCCGTTTTGCGCATCGCACCGTTTTGCACAGTTTATCACTCGCGCCGTTGTGCGCATCGGACCGTTTAGCGCAGTTTATCACTCGCGGCGTTTTGCGCATCGCACCGTTTTGCGCAGTTTATCACTCGCGCCGTTTTGCGCATCGCACTCTTTTGCGCAGTTTATCACTCACGCCGTTTTGCGCATCGCACCGTTTTGCGCAGTTTATCACTCGCGCCGTTGTGCGCATCGGACCGTTTAGCGCAGTTTATCACTCGCGGCGTTTTGCACATCGCACCGTTTTGCGCAGTTTATCACTCGCGCCGTTTTGTGCATCGCACTCTTATGCGCAGTTTATCAATCACGCCGTTTTGCGCATCGCACGGTTTTGCGCAGTTTATCACTGGCGCCGTTTTGCGCATCGCACCGTTTTGCGCAGTTTATCACTCGCGCCATTTTACGCATCGCACTGTTTTGCGGAGTTTATCAATCGCTCTGTTTTGCGCAGCGCACGGTTTTGCGCAGTTTATCACTCGCGCAGTTTTGCGCATCGCACCGTTTTGCGTAGTTTATCACTCGCGCCGTTTTGCGCATCGCACCCTTTTGCGCAGTTTATAACTCGCGCCGTTTTGCGCATGGCATCGTTTTGCACAGTTTATCACTCGCGCCATTTTGCGCATCGCACGGTTTTGCGCGGTTTATCACTCGCGCCATTTTACGCATCGCACTGTTTTACGGAGTTTATCAATCGCGCTGTTTTGCGCAACGCACGGTTTTGCGCAGTTTATCACTCGCGCAGTTTTGCGCATCGCGCCGTTTTGCGTAATTTATCACTCACGCCGTTTTGCGCATCCCACCCTTTTGCGCAGTTTATAACTAGCGCCGTTTTGCGCATGGCACCGTTTTGCACAGTTTTTCACTCGCGCCATTTTGCGCATCGTACCGTTTTGCGCCGTTTTTCACTCGCACTGTTTTGCGCATCGCACAGTTTTGCTTAGTTTATAAATCGCGCCATTTTACGCATCGCACGATTTTGCGCAGTTTATCACTCGCGCCGTTTTGCGCATCGCACCGTCTTGCGCAGTTTATCATGCGCGCCGTTTTGCGCAGTTTATCACTCGCGCCGTTTTGCGCATCGCACGGTTTTGCGTAGTTTATCACTCGCGCCGTTTCGCGCATCGCACCGTTTTGCGCAGTTTATCACTCGCGCTGTTGTGCGCATCGGACCGTTTTGCACAGTTTATCACTCGCGCCGTTTTGCGCATCGCACTGTTTTGCGCTGTTTATCACTCGCGCCGTTTTGCGCATCGCACTCTTTTGCGCAATTTATCAATCGCGCCGTTTTGCGCATCGCACGGTTTTGCGCAGTTTATCACTGGCACCATTTTGCGCATCGCACCGTTTTCCGCAGTTTATCAGTTGCCCCGTTTTGCGCATCGCACTGTTTTGCGCAGTTTATCACTCGCACCGTTTTACGCATCGCACGATTTTGCGCAGTTTATCACTCGCGCCGTTTTGCGCATCGCACCGTTTTGCGCAGTTTATCATTCGCGCCGTTTTGCGCATCGCACTGTTTTGCGCAGTTTATCAATCGCCTGATTTTGCGCATCGCACGGTTTTGCGCAGTTTATGACTCGCGTCGTTTTGCGCATCGCACCGTTTTGCGCAGTTTATCACGCACGCCGTTTTGCGCAGTTTATCACTCGCGCCGTTTTGTGCCTCGCATGGTTTTGCACAGTTTATCACTCGCGCCGTTTTGCGCATCGCACCGTTTTGCGCAGTTTATCACTCGCGCCGTTGTGCGCATCGGACCGTTTAGCGCAGTTTATCACTCGCGCCGTTTTGCGCATCACACCGTTTCGTGCAGTTTATCACTCGCGTCGTTTTGCGCATCGCACTCTTTTGCACAGTTTATCAATCGCGCCGTTTTGCGCATCGCACCGTTTTGCGCAGTTTATCACTGGCGTCGTTTTACGCATCGCACTGTTTTGCGCAGTTTATCACTCGCGTCGTTTTGCGCAGCACACGGTTTTGCACAGTTTATCACTCGCACCGTTTTGCGCATCGCACCATTTTGCGCAGTTTATCACTCGCGCCGTTTTGCGCATCGTACCCTTTTCCGCAGTTTATAACTCGCGTCGTTTTGCACATGGCACCGTTTTGCACAGTTTATCACTCGCGCCATTTTGCGCATCGCACCGTTTTGCGCAGTTTATCACTCGTGCCGTTGAGCGCATCGGACCATTTAGCGCAGTTTATCACTCGCGCCGTTTTGCGCATCACACCGTTTTGCGTAGTTTATCACTCGCGCCGTTTTACGCATCGCACTCTTTTGCGCAGTTTATCAGTCGCGCCATTTTGCGCATCGCAGGGTTTTGCACAGTTTATCACTCGAGCCGTTCTACGCATCGCACCGTTTTGCGCAGTTTATCACTCGCGCTATTTTGCGCATCGCACCCTTTTGCGCAGTTTATAACTCGCGCCGTTTTGCGCATGGCACCGTTTTGCACAGTTTATCACTCGCGCCGTTTTGCGCATCGTACGGTTTTGCAGAGTTTATCACTCGCGCCGTTTTGGGCATCGCACTATTTTGCATAGTTTATCACTCGCGCCGTTTTGGGCATCGCACTGTTTCGCACAGTGTATAAATCGCCCCGTTTTACGCATCGCACGGTTTTGCGCAGTTTATCACTCGCGCCGTTTTGCGCATCACACCGTTTTGCGCAGTTTATCATTCGCGTCGTTTTGCGCATCGCACTATTTTGCGCAGTTTATCAATCGCACAGTTTTGCGCATCGCACCGTTTTGCGCAGTTTATCACGCGCGCCGTTTTGCGCAGTTTATCACTCGCGCCGTTTTGCGCATCGCACGGTTTTACGCAGTTTATCCCTCGCGCCGCTTTGCGCATCGCACCGTTTTGCGCAGTTTATCACGCGCGCTATTTTGCGCAGTTTATCACTCGCGCCGTTTTGCGCATCGCACGGTTTTACGCAGTTTATCACTCATGCCGTTTTGCGCATCGCACCGTTTTGCGTAGTTTATCACTCGCGCCGTTGTGCGCATCGGACCGTTTTGCGCAGTTTATCACTCGCGCCATTTTGTGCATCGCACTCTTTTGCGTAGTTTATCATTCGCGCCATTTTGCGCATCGCACTGCTTTGCGCAGTTTATCAATCGCACGGTTTTGCGCATCGTACGGTTTTGCACAGCTTTTCACTCGCGCCGTTTTGCGCATCGTACCGTTTTGCGCCGTTTTTCACTTGCACCGTTTTGCGCATCGCACTATTTTGCTTAGTTTATAAATCGTGCCATTTTACGCATCGCACGGTTTTGCACAGTTTATCACTCGCGCCGTTTTGCGCATCGCACCGTTTTGCGCAGTTTATCACGCGCGCCGTTTTGCGCAATTTATCACTCGCGCCGTTTTGCGCATCACACGGTTTTGCAAAGTTTATCACTCACGCCGTTTTGCGCATCGCACCGTTTTGCACAGTTTATCACTCGCGCCGTTGTGCGCATCGGACCGTTTAGCGCAGTTTATCACTCGCGGCGTTTTGCGCATCGCACCGTTTTGCGCAGTTTATCACTCGCGCCGTTTTGCGCATCGCACTCTTTTGCGCAGTTTATCACTCACGCCGTTTTGCGCATCGCACCGTTTTGCGCAGTTTATCACTCGCGCCGTTGTGCGCATCGGACCGTTTAGCGCAGTTTATCACTCGCGGCGTTTTGCACATCGCACCGTTTTGCGCAGTTTATCACTCGCGCCGTTTTGTGCATCGCACTCTTATGCGCAGTTTATCAATCACGCCGTTTTGCGCATCGCACGGTTTTGCGCAGTTTATCACTGGCGCCGTTTTGCGCATCGCACCGTTTTGCGCAGTTTATCACTCGCGCCATTTTACGCATCGTACTGTTTTGCGGAGTTTATCAATCGCTCTGTTTTGCGCAGCGCACGGTTTTGCGCAGTTTATCACTCGCGCAGTTTTGCGCATCGCACCGTTTTGCGTAGTTTATCACTCGCGCCGTTTTGCGCATCGCACCCTTTTGCGCAGTTTATAACTCGCGCCGTTTTGCGCATGGCATCGTTTTGCACAGTTTATCACTCGCGCCATTTTGCGCATCGCACGGTTTTGCGCGGTTTATCACTCGCGCCATTTTACGCATCGCACTGTTTTACGGAGTTTATCAATCGCGCTGTTTTGCGCAACGCACGGTTTTGCGCAGTTTATCACTCGCGCAGTTTTGCGCATCGCGCCGTTTTGCGTAGTTTATCACTCACGCCGTTTTGCGCATCCCACCCTTTTGCGCAGTTTATAACTCGCGCCGTTTTGCGCATGGCACCGTTTTGCACAGTTTTTCACTCGCGCCATTTTGCGCATCGTACCGTTTTGCGCCGTTTTTCACTCGCACTGTTTTGCGCATCGCACAGTTTTGCTTAGTTTATAAATCGCGCCATTTTACGCATCGCACGATTTTGCGCAGTTTATCACTCGCGCCGTTTTGCGCATCGCACCGTCTTGCGCAGTTTATCATGCGCGCCGTTTTGCGCAGTTTATCACTCGCGCCGTTTTGCGCATCGCACGGTTTTGCGTAGTTTATCACTCGCGCCGTTTCGCGCATCGCACCGTTTTGCGCAGTTTATCACTCGCGCTGTTGTGCGCATCGGACCGTTTTGCACAGTTTATCACTCGCGCCGTTTTGCGCATCGCACTGTTTTGCGCTGTTTATCACTCGCGCCGTTTTGCGCATCGCACTCTTTTGCGCAATTTATCAATCGCGCCGTTTTGCGCATCGCACGGTTTTGCGCAGTTTATCACTGGCACCATTTTGCGCATCGCACCGTTTTCCGCAGTTTATCAGTTGCCCCGTTTTGCGCATCGCACTGTTTTGCGCAGTTTATCACTCGCACCGTTTTACGCATCGCACGATTTTGCGCAGTTTATCACTCGCGCCGTTTTGCGCATCGCACCGTTTTGCGCAGTTTATCATTCGCGCCGTTTTGCGCATCGCACTGTTTTGCGCAGTTTATCAATCGCCTGATTTTGCGCATCGCACGGTTTTGCGCAGTTTATGACTCGCGTCGTTTTGCGCATCGCACCGTTTTGCGCAGTTTATCACGCACGCCGTTTTGCGCAGTTTATCACTCGCGCCGTTTTGTGCCTCGCATGGTTTTGCACAGTTTATCACTCGCGCCGTTTTGCGCATCGCACCGTTTTGCGCAGTTTATCACTCGCGCCGTTGTGCGCATCGGACCGTTTAGCGCAGTTTATCACTCGCGCCGTTTTGCGCATCACACCGTTTCGTGCAGTTTATCACTCGCGTCGTTTTGCGCATCGCACTCTTTTGCACAGTTTATCAATCGCGCCGTTTTGCGCATCGCACCGTTTTGCGCAGTTTATCACTGGCGTCGTTTTACGCATCGCACTGTTTTGCGCAGTTTATCACTCGCGTCGTTTTGCGCAGCACACGGTTTTGCACAGTTTATCACTCGCACCGTTTTGCGCATCGCACCATTTTGCGCAGTTTATCACTCGCGCCGTTTTGCGCATCGTACCCTTTTCCGCAGTTTATAACTCGCGTCGTTTTGCACATGGCACCGTTTTGCACAGTTTATCACTCGCGCCATTTTGCGCATCGCACCGTTTTGCGCAGTTTATCACTCGTGCCGTTGAGCGCATCGGACCATTTAGCGCAGTTTATCACTCGCGCCGTTTTGCGCATCACACCGTTTTGCGTAGTTTATCACTCGCGCCGTTTTACGCATCGCACTCTTTTGCGCAGTTTATCAGTCGCGCCATTTTGCGCATCGCAGGGTTTTGCACAGTTTATCACTCGAGCCGTTCTACGCATCGCACCGTTTTGCGCAGTTTATCACTCGCGCTATTTTGCGCATCGCACCCTTTTGCGCAGTTTATAACTCGCGCCGTTTTGCGCATGGCACCGTTTTGCACAGTTTATCACTCGCGCCGTTTTGCGCATCGCACTATTTTGCATAGTTTATCACTCGCGCCGTTTTGGGCATCGCACTGTTTCGCACAGTGTATAAATCGCCCCGTTTTACGCATCGCGCGGTTTTGCGCAGTTTATCACTCGCGCCGTTTTGCGCATCACACCGTTTTGCGCAGTTTATCATTCGCGTCGTTTTGCGCATCGCACTATTTTGCGCAGTTTATCAATCGCACAGTTTTGCGCATCGCACCGTTTTGCGCAGTTTATCACGCGCGCCGTTTTGCGCAGTTTATCACTCGCGCCGTTTTGCGCATCGCACGGTTTTACGCAGTTTATCCCTCGCGCCGCTTTGCGCATCGCACCGTTTTGCGCAGTTTATCACGCGCGCTATTTTGCGCAGTTTATCACTCGCGCCGTTTTGCGCATCGCACGGTTTTACGCAGTTTATCACTCGTGCCGTTTTGCGCATCGCACCGTTTTGCGTAGTTTATCACTCGCGCCGTTGTGCGCATCGGACCGTTTTGCGCAGTTTATCACTCGCGCCATTTTGTGCATCGCACTCTTTTGCGTAGTTTATCATTCGCGCCATTTTGCGCATCGCACTGCTTTGCGCAGTTTATCAATCGCACGGTTTTGCGCATCGTACGGTTTTGCACAGCTTTTCACTCGCGCCGTTTTGCGCATCGTACCGTTTTGCGCCATTTTTCACTTGCACCGTTTTGCGCATCGCACTATTTTGCTTAGTTTATAAATCGTGCCATTTTACGCATCGCACGGTTTTGCACAGTTTATCACTCGCGCCGTTTTGCGCATCGCACCGTTTTGCGCAGTTTATCACGCGCGCCGTTTTGCGCAATTTATCACTCGCGCCGTTTTGCGCATCACACGGTTTTGCAAAGTTTATCACTCACGCCGTTTTGCGCATCGCACCGTTTTGCACAGTTTATCACTCGCGCCGTTGTGCGCATCGGACCGTTTAGCGCAGTTTATCACTCGCGGCGTTTTGCGCATCGCACCGTTTTGCGCAGTTTATCACTCGCGCCGTTTTGCGCATCGCACTCTTTTGCGCAGTTTATCACTCACGCCGTTTTGCGCATCGCACCGTTTTGCGCAGTTTATCACTCGCGCCGTTGTGCGCATCGGACCGTTTAGCGCAGTTTATCACTCGCGGCGTTTTGCACATCGCACCGTTTTGCGCAGTTTATCACTCGCGCCGTTTTGTGCATCGCACTCTTATGCGCAGTTTATCAATCACGCCGTTTTGCGCATCGCACGGTTTTGCGCAGTTTATCACTGGCGCCGTTTTGCGCATCGCACCGTTTTGCGCAGTTTATCACTCGCGCCATTTTACGCATCGCACTGTTTTGCGGAGTTTATCAATCGCTCTGTTTTGCGCAGCGCACGGTTTTGCGCAGTTTATCACTCGCGCAGTTTTGCGCATCGCACCGTTTTGCGTAGTTTATCACTCGCGCCGTTTTGCGCATCGCACCCTTTTGCGCAGTTTATAACTCGCGCCGTTTTGCGCATGGCATCGTTTTGCACAGTTTATCACTCGCGCCATTTTGCGCATCGCACGGTTTTGCGCGGTTTATCACTCGCGCCATTTTACGCATCGCACTGTTTTACGGAGTTTATCAATCGCGCTGTTTTGCGCAACGCACGGTTTTGCGCAGTTTATCACTCGCGCAGTTTTGCGCATCGCGCCGTTTTGCGTAGTTTATCACTCACGCCGTTTTGCGCATCCCACCCTTTTGCGCAGTTTATAACTCGCGCCGTTTTGCGCATGGCACCGTTTTGCACAGTTTTTCACTCGCGCCATTTTGCGCATCGTACCGTTTTGCGCCGTTTTTCACTCGCACTGTTTTGCGCATCGCACAGTTTTGCTTAGTTTATAAATCGCGCCATTTTACGCATCGCCCGATTTTGCGCAGTTTATCACTCGCGCCGTTTTGCGCATCGCACCGTCTTGCGCAGTTTATCATGCGCGCCGTTTTGCGCAGTTTATCACTCGCGCCGTTTTGCGCATCGCACGGTTTTGCGTAGTTTATCACTCGCGCCGTTTCGCGCATCGCACCGTTTTGCGCAGTTTATCACTCGCGCTGTTGTGCGCATCGGACCGTTTTGCACAGTTTATCACTCGCGCCGTTTTGCGCATCGCACTGTTTTGCGCTGTTTATCACTCGCGCCGTTTTGCGCATCGCACTCTTTTGCGCAATTTATCAATCGCGCCGTTTTGCGCATCGCACGGTTTTGCGCAGTTTATCACTGGCACCATTTTGCGCATCGCACCGTTTTCCGCAGTTTATCAGTTGCCCCGTTTTGCGCATCGCACTGTTTTGCGCAGTTTATCACTCGCACCGTTTTACGCATCGCACGATTTTGCGCAGTTTATCACTCGCGCCGTTTTGCGCATCGCACCGTTTTGCGCAGTTTATCATTCGCGCCGTTTTGCGCATCGCACTGTTTTGCGCAGTTTATCAATCGCCTGATTTTGCGCATCGCACGGTTTTGCGCAGTTTATGACTCGCGTCGTTTTGCGCATCGCACCGTTTTGCACAGTTTATCACGCACGCCGTTTTGCGCAGTTTATCACTCGCGCCGTTTTGTGCCTCGCATGGTTTTGCACAGTTTATCACTCGCGCCGTTTTGCGCATCGCACCGTTTTGCGCAGTTTATCACTCGCGCCGTTGTGCGCATCGGACCGTTTAGCGCAGTTTATCACTCGCGCCGTTTTGCGCATCACACCGTTTCGTGCAGTTTATCACTCGCGTCGTTTTGCGCATCGCACTCTTTTGCACAGTTTATCAATCGCGCCGTTTTGCGCATCGCACCGTTTTGCGCAGTTTATCACTGGCGTCGTTTTACGCATCGCACTGTTTTGCGCAGTTTATCACTCGCGTCGTTTTGCGCAGCACACGATTTTGCACAGTTTATCACTCGCACCGTTTTGCGCATCGCACCATTTTGCGCAGTTTATCACTCGCGCCGTTTTGCGCATCGTACCCTTTTCCGCAGTTTATAACTCGCGTCGTTTTGCACATGGCACCGTTTTGCACAGTTTATCACTCGCGCCATTTTGCGCATCGCACCGTTTTGCGCAGTTTATCACTCGTGCCGTTGAGCGCATCGGACCATTTAGCGCAGTTTATCACTCGCGCCGTTTTGCGCATCACACCGTTTTGCGTAGTTTATCACTCGCGCCGTTTTACGCATCGCACTCTTTTGCGCAGTTTATCAGTCGCGCCATTTTGCGCATCGCAGGGTTTTGCACAGTTTATCACTCGAGCCGTTCTACGCATCGCACCGTTTTGCGCAGTTTATCACTCGCGCTATTTTGCGCATCGCACCCTTTTGCGCAGTTTATAACTCGCGCCGTTTTGCGCATGGCACCGTTTTGCACAGTTTATCACTCGCGCCGTTTTGCGCATCGTACGGTTTTGCAGAGTTTATCACTCGCGCCGTTTTGGGCATCGCACTATTTTGCATAGTTTATCACTCGCGCCGTTTTGGGCATCGCACTGTTTCGCACAGTGTATAAATCGCCCCGTTTTACGCATCGCACGGTTTTGCGCAGTTTATCACTCGCGCCGTTTTGCGCATCACACCGTTTTGCGCAGTTTATCATTCGCGTCGTTTTGCGCATCGCACTATTTTACGCAGTTTATCAATCGCACAGTTTTGCGCATCGCACCGTTTTGCGCAGTTTATCACGCGCGCCGTTTTGCGCAGTTTATCATTCGCGCCGTTTTGCGCATCGCACGGTTTTACGCAGTTTATCCCTCGCGCCGCTTTGCGCATCGCACCGTTTTGCGCAGTTTATCACGCGCGCTATTTTGCGCAGTTTATCACTCGCGCCGTTTTGCGCATCGCACGGTTTTACGCAGTTTATCACTCGTGCCGTTTTGCGCATCGCACCGTTTTGCGTAGTTTATCACTCGCGCCGTTGTGCGCATCGGACCGTTTTGCGCAGTTTATCACTCGCGCCATTTTGTGCATCGCACTCTTTTGCGTAGTTTATCATTCGCGCCATTTTGCGCATCGCACTGCTTTGCGCAGTTTATCAATCGCACGGTTTTGCGCATCGTACGGTTTTGCACAGCTTTTCACTCGCGCCGTTTTGCGCATCGTACCGTTTTGCGCCGTTTTTCACTTGCACCGTTTTGCGCATCGCACTGTTTTGCTTAGTTTATAAATCGTGCCATTTTACGCATCGCACGGTTTTGCAGAGTTTATCACTCGCGCCGTTTTGCGCAGTTTATCACGCGCGCCGTTTTGCGCAATTTATCACTCGCTCCGTTTTGCGCATCACACGGTTTTGCAAAGTTTATCACTCACGCCGTTTTGCGCATCGCACCGTTTTGCACAGTTTATCACTCGCGCCGTTGTGCGCATCGGACCGTTTAGCGCAGTTTATCACTCGCGGCGTTTTGCGCATCGCACCGTTTTGCGCAGTTTATCACTCGCGCCGTTTTGCGCATCGCACTCTTTTGCGCAGTTTATCACTCACGCCGTTTTGCGCATCGCACCGTTTTGCGCAGTTTATCACTCGCGCCGTTGTGCGCATCGGACCGTTTAGCGCAGTTTATCACTCGCGGCGTTTTGCACATCGCACCGTTTTGCGCAGTTTATCACTCGCGCCGTTTTGTGCATCGCACTCTTATGCGCAGTTTATCAATCACGCCGTTTTGCGCATCGCACGGTTTTGCGCAGTTTATCACTGGCGCCGTTTTGCGCATCGCACCGTTTTGCGCAGTTTATCACTCGCGCCATTTTACGCATCGCACTGTTTTGCGGAGTTTATCAATCGCTCTGTTTTGCGCAGCGCACGGTTTTGCGCAGTTTATCACTCGCGCAGTTTTGCGCATCGCACCGTTTTGCGTAGTTTATCACTCGCGCCGTTTTGCGCATCGCACCCTTTTGCGCAGTTTATAACTCGCGCCGTTTTGCGCATGGCATCGTTTTGCACAGTTTATCACTCGCGCCATTTTGCGCATCGCACGGTTTTGCGCGGTTTATCACTCGCGCCATTTTACGCATCGCACTGTTTTACGGAGTTTATCAATCGCGCTGTTTTGCGCAACGCACGGTTTTGCGCAGTTTATCACTCGCGCAGTTTTGCGCATCGCGCCGTTTTGCGTAGTTTATCACTCACGCCGTTTTGCGCATCCCACCCTTTTGCGCAGTTTATAACTCGCGCCGTTTTGCGCATGGCACCGTTTTGCACAGTTTATCACTCGCGCCGTTTTGCGCATCGCACCGTTTTGCGCAGTTTATCACTCGCGCCCTTTTGCGCATCGCACTGTTTTGCGCAGTTTATCACTCGCGTCGTTTTGGGCATCGCACCATTTTGCGCAGTTTATCACTCGCGCCGTTTTGCGCATCCCACGGTTTTGCAAAGTTTATCACTCGCGCCGTTTTGCGCAGCGCACCGTTTTGCGCAGTTTATCACTCGCGCCGTTGTGCGCATCGGACCGTTTAGGGCAGTTTATCACTCGCGGCGTTTTGCGCATCGCACCGTTTTGCACAGTTTATCACTCGCGCCGTTTTGCGCATCGCACTCTTTTGCGCAGTTTATCAATCGCGCTGTTTTGCGCATCGCACGGTTTTGCGCAGTTTATCACTGGCGCCGTTTTGCGCATCGCACCGCTTTGCGCAGTTTATCACTCGCGCCATTTTACGCATCGCACTGTTTTGCGGAGTTTATCAATCGCGCTGTTTTGCGCAGCGCACGGTTTTGCGCAGTTTATCACTCGCGCAGTTTTGCGCATGGCACCGTTTTGCACAGTTTATCACTCGCGCCGTTTTGCGCATCGCATTGTTTTGCGCAGTTTATCACTCGCGCCCTTTTGCGCATCGCACTGTTTTGCGCAGTTTATCACTCGCGTCGTTTTGGGCATCGCACCGTTTTGCGCAGTTTATCACTCACGCCGTTTTGCGCATCGCACCGTTTTCCGTAGTTTATCACTCGCGCCGTTTTGCGCATCGTTCTATTTTGCGCATCGCACAGTTTTGCGCAGTTTATCAATTGCGCCGTTTCGCGCATCGCACGATTTTGCGCAGTTTATCACTCGCGCCATTTTACGCATCATACCGTTTTGTGCAGTTTATCACTCGCGTCGTTTTGCGTATCGCACCGTTTTGCACAGTTTATCACTCGCGCCGTTTTGCGCATCGCACTGTTTTGCGCTGTTTATCAATCGTGCCGTTTTGCGCATCGCGCGATTTTGTGCAGTTTATCACTCGCGTCGTTTTGCGCATCGCACCGTTTTGCGCAGTTTATCACTCACGCCGTTTTGCGCATCGCACGGTTTTGCGGAGTTTATCACTCGCGCCGTTTTGCGCATCGCAGGGTTTTGCGCAGTTTATCACTCACGCCGTTGTATGCATCGAACCGTTTAGCGCAGTTTATCACTCGCGGCATGTTGCGCATCGCATCGCTTTGCGCAGTTTATCACTCGCGCCGTTTTGCGCATCGCACTCTTCTGCGCAGTTTATCAATCGCGCCATTTTGCACATCGCACGGTTTTGCGCAGTTTATCACTGGCGCCATTTTGCGCATCGCACTGTTTTGCGGAGTTTATCAATCGCGCTGTTTTGCGCAGCGCACGGTTTTGCGCAGTTTATCACTCGCGCAGTTTTGCGCATCACACCGTTTTGCCTAGTTTATCACTCGCGCCATTTTGCGCATCGCACCCTTTTGCGCAGTTTATAACTCGCGCCGTTTTGCGCGTGGCACTGTTTTGCACAGTTTATCACTCGCGCCGTTTTGCGCATGGCACCGTTTTGCGCAGTTTATCACTCGCGCCCTTTTGCGCATCACACTGTTTTGCGCAGTTTATCACTCGCGTCGTTTTGGGCATCGCACCGTTTTGCGCAGTTTATCACTCGCGCCGTTTTGCGCGTGTCACCGTTTTGTGAAGTTTATCACTCGCGCCGTTTTGCGCATCGCACCGTTTTCCGCAGTTTATCGCTCGCGCCGTTTTGCGCATCGCACCATTTTGCGCATCGCACAGTTTTGCGCAGTTTATCAATTGCGCCGTTTCGCGCATCGCACAATTTTGCGCAGTTTATCACTCCCGCCGTTTTGCGTATCGCACCGTTTTGCGCAGTTTATCACTCGCGCCGTTTTGCGCATCGCACTATTTTGCGCAGTTTATCAATCGCGCCGTTTTGCGCATCGCGTGATTTTGTGCAGTTTATCACTCGCGCCGTTTTGCGCATCGCAGGGTTTTGCACAGTTTATCACTCGCGCCATTTTGTGCAGTTTATCGCTCGCACTGTTTTGCGCATCGCACCATTTTGTGCGTCGCACAGCTTTGCGCAGTTTATCAATCGCGCCGTTTCGCGCGTCGCACGTTTTTGCGCAGTTTATCACTCGCGCCGTTTTGTGCAGTTTATCAATCGCGCCGTTTTGCGCACCGTACTGTTTTGCGCAGTTTATTACTCGCGTCGTTTTGCGCATCGCACCATTTTGCGCATTTTATCACTCGTGTCGTTTTGCTCATCGCACTGTTTTGCATAGTTTATCAATCGCGCCGTTTTGCGGATCGCACCGTTTTGCGCAGTTTATCACTCGCGCCGTTTTGCGCATCACACCCTTTTCCGCAGTTTATAACTCGCGCCGTTTTGGGCATGGCGCCGTTTTGCACAGTTTATCACTCGCGCCGTTTTGCGCAGTTTATCACTCGCGCCGTTGAGCGCATCAGACCATTTAGCGCAGTTTATCACTCGCGCCGTTTTGCGCATCACACCGTTTTGCGTAGTTTATCACTCCCGCCGTTTTGCGCATCGCACTCATTTGCACAGTTTATCAATCGTGCCGTTTTGCGCATCACAGGGTTTTGCGGAGTTTATCACTCGAGCCGTTTTGCGCATCGCACCGTTTTGCGCAGTTTATCACTCGCGCCATTTTGTGCATCGCACCGTTTTGCGCAGTTTATAACTCGCGCCGTTTTGCGCATGGCACCGTTTTGCACAGTTTATCACTCACGCCGTTTTGCGCATCGCACGGTTTTGCGGAGTTTATCACTTGAGCTGTTTTGGGCATCGCACTGTTTTGCACAGTTTATAAATCGCCTCGTTTTACGCATCGCACGGTTTTGCGCAGTTTATCACTCGCGCCGTTTTGCGCATCGCACCGCTTTGCGCAGTTTATCATTCGCGCCGTTTTGCGCATCGCAATGTTTTGCGCAGTTTATCAATCGCACCGTTTTGCGCATCGCACCATTTTGCGCTGTTTTTCACTCGCGCCGTTTTGCACATCGTACCGTTTTGCACTGTTTTTCACTCGCACCGTTTTGCACATCGCACTGTTTTGCTTAGTTTCTAAATCGCGCCATTTTGCGCATCGCACGGTTTTGCGCAGTTTATCACTCGCGCCGTTTAGCGCATCGCACCGTTTTGAGCAGTTTATCACGCGCGCCGTTTTGCGCAGTTTATCACTCGCGCCGTTTTGCGCATCGCACGGTTTTACGCAGTTTATCACTCGCGCCGTTTTGCGCATCGCATCGTTTTGTGTAGTTTATCACGTGCGCCGTTTTGCGCAGTTTATCACTCGCGCCGTTTTGCGCATCGCACGATTTTACGCAGTTTATCACTCGTGCCGTTTTGCGCATCGCACCGTTTTGCGCAGTTTATCACTCGCACCGTTGTGCGCATCGGACCGTTTTGCGCAGTTTATCACTCGCGCCGTTTTGCGCATCGCACCGTTTTGCGCAGTTTATCACTCGCGCCGTTTTGTGCATCGCACTCTTTTGCGTAGTTTATCAATCACGCCGTTTTGTGCATCGTACGGTTTTGCACAGTTTATCACTGGCGCCGTTTTGCGCAGTTAATCATTCGCGCCGTTTTGCGCATCGCACTGTTTTGCGCAGTTTATCAATCGCCCCGTTTTACGCATCGCTTGGTTTTGCGCAGTGTATCACTCGCGCCATTTTGCGCATCGCACGGTTTTGCGCAGTTTATCACTCGCGCCGTTTTGCGCATCGCACCATTTTGCGCAGTTTATCACGCGCGCCGTTTTGCGCAGTTTCTCACTCCCACCGTTTTGCGCATCACACGGTTTTGCAAAGTTTATCACTCGCGCCGTTTTGCGCATCGCACCGTTTTGCGCAGTTTATCACTCGCGCCGCTGTGCGCATCGGACCGTTTAGCGCAGTTTATCACTCGCGGTGTTTTGCGCATCGCACCATTTTGCGCAGTTTATCACTCGCGCCGTTTTGCGCATCGCACTCTTTTGCGCATTTTATCAATCGCGCCGTTTTGCGCATCGCACGGTTTTGCGCAGTTTATCACTGGCGCCGTTTTGCGCATCGCACCGTTTTGCACAGTTTATCACTCACGCCATTTTACGCATCGCACTGTTTTGCGGAGTTTATCACTCGCGCTGTTTTGCGCAACGCACGGTTTTGCGCAGTTTATCACTCGCGCAGTTCTGCGCATCGCACCGTTTGGCGTAGTTTATGACTCGCGCCGTTTTGCGCATCGCACCCTTTTGCGCAGTTTATAACTCCCGCCGTTTTGCGCATGGCACCGTTTTGCACAGTTTATCACTCGCGCCGTTTTGCGCATCGCACCGTTTTGCGCAGTTTATCACTCTCGCCATTTTACGCATCGCACTGTTTTGCAGAGTTTATCAGTCGCGCTGTTTTGCGCAGCGCACGGTTTTGCGAAATTTATCACTCGCGCAGTTTTGCGCATCGCATCGTTTTGCGTAGTTTATCACTCGCGCCGTTTTGCGCATCGCACCCTTTTGCGCAGTTTATAACTCGCGCCGTTTTGCGCATGGCACCGTTTTGCGCAGTTTATCACTCGCGCCGTTTTGCGCATCCCACCGTTTTGCGCAGTTTATCACTCGCGCCCTTTTGCGCATCACACCGTTTTCCGCAGTTTATCACTCGCGCCCTTTTGCGCATCGCACCGTTTTGCACAGTTTATCACTCGCGCCGTTTTGCGCATCACACGGTTTTGCAAAGTTTATCACTCGCGCCGTTTTGCGCATCGCACCGTTTTGCGCAGTTTATCACTCGCACCGTTGTGCGCATCTGACCGTTTAGCATAGTTTATCACTCGCGGCGTTTTGCGCATCGCACCATTTTGCGCAGTTTATCACTCGCGCCGTTTTGCGCATCGTACTCTTTTGCGCAGTTTATCAATCGCGCCGTTTTGCGCATCGCACGGTTTTGCGCAGTTTGTCACTGGTGCCATTTTGCGCATCGCACTGTTTTGCGGAGTTTATCAATCGCGCTGTTTTGCGCGGCACACGGTTTTGCGCAGTTTATCACTCGCGCAGTCTTGCGCATCGCACCGTTTTGCGTAGTTTATCACTCGCGCCGTTTTGCGCATCGCACCCTTTTGCGCAGTTTATAACTCGCGCCGTTTTGCGCATCGCACCGTTTTGCGCAGTTTATCACTCGCGCCCTTTTGCGCATCGCACTGTTTTGCGCAGTTTATCACTCGCGTCGTTTTGGGCATCGCACCGTTTTGCGCAGTTTATCACTCGCGCCGTTTTGCGCGTGTCATCGTTTTGCGCAGTTTATCACTCGCGCCGTTTTGCGCATCGCACCATTTTTCGCAGTTTATCGCTCGCGCCGTTTTGCGCATCGCTCCATTTTGCGCAACGCACAGTTTTGCGTAGTTTACCCATTGCGCCGTTTCGCGCATCGCACAATTTTGCGCAGTTTATCACTCGCGTCGTTTTGCGCATCATACTATTTTGCGCAGTTTATCACTCGCGTCGTTTTGCGTTTCGCACCGTTTTGCGCAGTTTATCACTCGCGCCGTTTTGCGCATCGCACTGTTTTTTGCAGTTTATCAATCGCGCCGTTTTGCGCATCGCGCGATTTTGTGCAGTTTATCACTCGCGCCGTTTTGCGCATCGCACCGTTTTGCGCAGTTTATCTATCCCGCCATTTTACGCATCGCACGGTTTTGCAGAGTTTATCACTCGCGCCGTTTTGCGCATCGCAGGGTTTTGCACAGTTTATCACTCGCGCCGTTTTGCGTAGTTTATCGCTCGCACTGTTTTGCGTATCGCACCATTTTGCGCATCGCACAACTTTGCGCAGTTTATCAATCGCATCGTTTCGCGTATCACACGTTTTTGCGCAGTTTATCACTCGCGCCGTTTTGTGCAGTTTATCAATCGCGCCGTTTTGCGCACCGTACCGTTTTGCGCAGTTTATTACTCGCGTCGTTTTGCGTATTGCACCGTTTTGCGCAGTTTATCACTCGCGTCGTTTTGCTCATCGCACTGTTTTGCGTAATTTATCAATCGCGCCGTTTTGCGCATTGCACCGTTTTGCGCAGTTTATCACTCGCGCCGTTTTGCGCATCGCACGGTTTTACGCAGTTTATCACTCGCGCCGTTTTGCGCATCGCCCGATTTTGCGCAGTTTATCACTCGCGCTATTTTGCGCATCGCACTGTTTTACGCAGTTTATCAATCGCCCCGTTTTGCGCATCGCACGATTTTGCGCAGTTTATCACTCGCGCCGTTTTGCGCATCGCACCGTTTTGCGCAGTTTATCACTCGCGCCGTTTTGCGCATCGCACTGTTTTGCGCAGTTTATCAATTGCACAGTTTTGCGCATCGCACGGTTTTTTGCAGTTTTTCACTCGCGCCGTTTTGCGCATCGCGCCGTTTTGCGCCGTTTATCACTCGCACCATCTTGCGCATCGCACCGTTTGGCGCATCGCACTGTTTTGCGCAGTTTATCAATCGCGCCGTTTCGCGCATCGCACGGTTTTGCACAGTTTATCACTCACGCCGTTTTGCGCATCTTACCGTTTTACGCAGTTTATCCCTCGCACCGTCTTGCGCATTGCACTGTTTTGCGCAGTTTATGACTCGCTCGGTTACGTGCATCGCACGGTTTTGCGCAGTTTATCACTCGCGCCATTTTGCGCATCGCACCGTTTTGCGTAGTTTATCAATCACGCGGTTTTGCGCATCGCACCATTTTGCGCATCGCACTGTTTTGCACAGTTTATCAATCGCGCCGTTTATCACTCGCACCGTTGAGCGCATCGGACCATTTAGCGCAGTTTATCACTCGCGCCGTTTTGCGCATCACACCGTTTTGCGTAGTTTATCAATCACGCCGTTTTGCGCATCGTACTCTTTTGCGCAGTTTATCAATCGTGCCGTTTTGCGCATCGCAGGGTTTTGCGGAGTTTATCACTCGAGCCATTTTGCGCATTGCACCGTTTTGCGCAGTTTATTACTCGCGCCATTTTGCGCATCGCACCGTTTTGCGCAGTTTATAACTCGCGCCGTTTTGCGCATCGCACCGTTTTGCACAGTTTATCACTCACGCCGTTTTGCGCATCGCACGGTTTTGCGGAGTTTATCACTCGCGCCGTTTTGGGCATCGCACTGTTTCGCACAGTTTATAAATCGCCTCGTTTTACGCATCGCACGGTTTTGCGCAGTTTATCACTCGCGCCGTTTTGCGTAGTTTATCGCTCGCACTGTTTTGCGTATCGCACCATTTTGCGCATCGCACAACTTTGCGCAGTTTATCAATCGCATCGTTTCGCGTATCACACGTTTTTGCGCAGTTTATCACTCGCGCCGTTTTGTGCAGTTTATCAATCGCGCCGTTTTGCGCACCGTACCGTTTTGCGCAGTTTATTACTCGCGTCGTTTTGCGTATTGCACCGTTTTGCGCAGTTTATCACTCGCGTCGTTTTGCTCATCGCACTGTTTTGCGTAATTTATCAATCGCGCCGTTTTGCGCATCGCACCGTTTTGCGCAGTTTATCACTCGCGCCGTTTTGCGCATCGCACGGTTTTACGCAGTTTATCACTCGCGCCGTTTTGCGCATCGCCCGATTTTGCGCAGTTTATCACTCGCGCTATTTTGCGCATCGCACTGTTTTACGCAGTTTATCAATCGCCCCGTTTTGCGCATCGCACGATTTTGCGCAGTTTATCACTCGCGCCGTTTTGCGCATCGCACCGTTTTGCGCAGTTTATCACTCGCGCCGTTTTGCGCATCGCACTGTTTTGCGCAGTTTATCAATTGCACAGTTTTGCGCATCGCACGGTTTTTTGCAGTTTTTCACTCGCGCCGTTTTGCGCATCGCGCCGTTTTGCGCCGTTTATCACTCGCACCATCTTGCGCATCGCACCGTTTGGCGCATCGCACTGTTTTGCGCAGTTTATCAATCGCGCCGTTTCGCGCATCGCACGGTTTTGCACAGTTTATCACTCACGCCGTTTTGCGCATCTTACCATTTTACGCAGTTTATCCCTCGCACCGTCTTGCGCATTGCACTGTTTTGCGCAGTTTATGACTCGCTCGGTTACGTGCATCGCACGGTTTTGCGCAGTTTATCACTCGCGCCATTTTGCGCATCGCACCGTTTTGCGTAGTTTATCAATCACGCGGTTTTGCGCATCGCACCATTTTGCGCATCGCACTGTTTTGCACAGTTTATCAATCGCGCCGTTTATCACTCGCACCGTTGAGCGCATCGGACCATTTAGCGCAGTTTATCACTCGCGCCGTTTTGCGCATCACACCGTTTTGCGTAGTTTATCAATCACGCCGTTTTGCGCATCGTACTCTTTTGCGCAGTTTATCAATCGTGCCGTTTTGCGCATCGCAGGGTTTTGCGGAGTTTATCACTCGAGCCATTTTGCGCATTGCACCGTTTTGCGCAGTTTATTACTCGCGCCATTTTGCGCATCGCACCGTTTTGCGCAGTTTATAACTCGCGCCGTTTTGCGCATCGCACCGTTTTGCACAGTTTATCACTCACGCCGTTTTGCGCATCGCACGGTTTTGCGGAGTTTATCACTCGCGCCGTTTTGGGCATCGCACTGTTTCGCACAGTTTATAAATCGCCTCGTTTTACGCATCGCACGGTTTTGCGCAGTTTATCACTCGCGCCGTTTTGCGCATCGCTCCGTTTTGCGCAGTTTATCATTCGCGCCGTTTTGCGCATCGCAATGTTTTGCGCAGTTTATCAATCGCACCGTTTTGCGCATCGCACCATTTTGCGCAGTTTTTCACTCGCGCCGTTTTGCGCATCATACCGTTTTGCGCTGTTTTTCACTCGCACTGTTTTGCACATCGCACTATTTTGCTTAGTTTCTAAATCGCGCCATTTTGCGCATCGCACGGTTTGGCGCAGTTTATCACTCGCGCCGTTTTGCGCATCGCACCGTTTTGCGCAGTTTATCACGCGCGCCGTTTTGCGCAGTTTATCACTCGCGCCGTTTTGCGCATCGCACGGTTTTACGCAGTTTATCACTCGCGCCGTTTTGCGCATCGCACGGTTTTACGCAGTTTATCACGCGCGCCGTTTTGCGCAATTTATCACTCGCGCCGTTTTGCGCATCGCACGGTTTTACGCAGTTTATCACTCGTGCCGTTTTGCGCATCGCACCGTTTTGCGCAGTTTATCACTCGTACCGTTGTGCGCATCGGACCGTTTTGCGCAGTTTATCACTCGCGCCGTTTTGCACATCGCACCGTTTTGCGCAGTTTATCACTCGCGCTGTTTTGTGCATCGCACTCTTTTGCGCAGTTTATCAATCGCGCCGTTTTGCACATCGTACGGTTTTGCACAGTTTATCACTGGCGCCGTTTTGCGCAGTTTATTATTCGCGCCGTTTTGCGCATCGCACTGTTTTGCGTAGTTTATCAATCGCCCCGTTTTACGCATCGCACGGTTTTGCGCAGTGTATCACTCCCGCCATTTTGCGCATCACACGGTTTTGCGCAGTTTATCACTCGCGCCGTTTTGCGCATCGCGCTGTTTTGCGCAGTTTATCACGTGCGCCGTTTTGCGCAGTTTCTCACTCGCGCCGTTTTGCGCATCACACGGTTTTGCAAAGTTTATCACTCGCGCCGTTTTGCGCATCGCACCGTTTTGCGCAGTTTATCACTCGCGCCGTTGTGCGTATCAGACCGTTTAGCGCAGTTTATCACTCGCGGCGTTTTGCGCATCGCACCATTTTGCGCAGTTTATCACTCGCGCCGTTTTGCGCATCGCACTCTTTTGCGCAGTTTATCAATCGCACGGTTTTGCGCATCGCACGGTTTTGCGTAGTTTATCACTGGCGCCGTTTTGCACATCGCACCGTTTTGCGCAGTTTATCACTCACGCCATTTTACGCATCGCACTGTTTTGCGGAGTTTATCACTCGCGCTGTTTTGCGCAGTGCACGGTTTTGCGCAGTTTATCACTCGCGCAGTTTTGCGCATCGCACCGTTTGGCGTAGTTTATGACTCGCGCCGTTTTGCGCATCGCACTGTTTTGCAGAGTTTATCAGTCGCGCTGTTTTGCGCAGCGCACGGTTTTGCGAAATTTATCACTCGCGCAGTTTTGCGCATCGCATCGTTTTGCGTAGTTTATCACTCGCGCCGTTTTGCGCATCGCACCCTTTTGCGCAGTTTATAACTCGCGCCATTTTGCGCATGGCACCGTTTTGCGCAGTTTATCACTCGCGCCGTTTTGCGCATCCCACCGTTTTGCGCAGTTTATCACTCGCGCCCTTTTGCGCATCACACTGTTTTGCGCAGTTTATCACTCGCGTCGTTTTGGGCATCGCACTGTTTTGCGCAGTTTATCACTCGCGCCGTTTTGCGCATCACACGGTTTTGCAAAGTTTATCACTCGCGCCGTTTTGCGCATCGCACCGTTTTGCGCAGTTTATCACTCGCACCGTTGTGCGCATCGGACCGTTTA